>JAPKLW010001514.1:52052-92794 GCA_026898455.1 Plectranthus barbatus | reverse complement strand
ATTTGCCACTATTTCTATAATTAATCTGTAGAAATTACAGTGATCAATGATTCACTGCCCTTGGGACTCCAATCGTCACCAGCAGTAGAGGCGTTATGACGGTACAGAAGGGTCACACCGTTCAGCAGTGACATCTACCCATCTAATCGAGTGTATGGCTTGAGGGCCATAATGACTTCTCCGTGGTGTAGTAATCTGCTACAACCTAACACCGATTTTCATATCATATCACTTATTTGGGGCAATCTGTACCCTTAGTCGATCTTATGTTCTGCGGACATTATACTATTTTGATGTTTCGAATATGTTGTGACAATTCCATATTTGTCTCAACACATTCGAAGGGGGGGTATAAGTGTATTAATCGGAGCATATATATTTAATGCTTGAAGACGGTAACAGACGGTTATATCCAGTTAGAAGAAGCCAAATAAGTTGTCGTACAATTCTCGAAGGAAGGGAATATCATGGAGAATTATCTGTTAAAGGAATTTTGGCCCGGCGCCAAAACTTATTTATACTTGGGCCAGCGGAGAAAGTATTTTTCTTGTATTTGGACCAGAAGGAGATATTAACCTTATTCGCAATTGGGGCCTGAGACAAAGGAAGAGCATTTAATGTGCTCAGTTGGATGAAACCTTGGACGAATGAAACGCTACTTTCATCATTTCTGGACTTCTTGGCTTTCTTGAAGATGCTAAACATATTATCTGGATGCTGATTTCAAATTGCTAATGAAATTACGTGCTAGAGTATGGCACTTATTATTGTTGCTGATTAGGGAAGAGGTTGCTGAGGAATGAAAGTTCAAACACATATCATATGGATTGCTATGAACTATTTGCTTCTTTTTAAAAAGGAAAAGATGACTGCTTTTCATTACTATTCGGCAAAAGGTCATCATCCACTTACAACCTTCAAAAACACAAAAAGGGAAATTCGAATCTACCATAGAAACATTTCTGCTAAACAGAAGGATAGAAGTCAGAATCACGGAGGCGAGATGGTCCCTCTGCTAGTTCCGGGAAGGACTGCTCCAACAACCAACTAAGCTGCATACCATTAAGCAAAGGGACAGCTGGATATGCACGGACGCAATCACGAACACCTTCAAACACGAGGCCTGCCCAATCAGCCTCAATCAGTTCAGCGTCCAAAGCGAGCATAACCTGCCAGACCTCCTTCGTAAGGTAGAAATCATTCGGATCCTCCCCCAGCAACACGTGGCTAGCAACGTGAAACAATTCACGGTATGAGCATCTGAGACCCGTTGCAGCAGGAGTTGGAGAAAATTTGAACAATGGAGAGAGGCGCCACTTCCGCCACGCAGTCCATTCTGGAGCCGGTTCCATGCACTTATACGCCATCACTGGTATTGGACCTTGTGGAAGTCCAAAATCACGAGAGAAAGACTCCCGTGACCAGCGTATCAGCCTCCCTCGAAAAGCTCCATATATTGCCTCCTTCTCCGCCTTGCAGTCCTTAAGAAACTCCTGAAGGAGATCTGCATGAAAATGCTTGGGAGCGGTTGTCACGAACTGCTTGAGCCCGGTCCTAAGAATCTTTGTCATGACCAGGTTGGCCACCGTGGGTCGATCCTGATAGTAGGCTTGCAGGGCTGCTTCATCAAGAATTTGATTTTGGGAAATATCAAGGATGTCACTTGGTGATTCCATTGATCTCAAAGGATTTTCTTGGAAGAAAGAGGAGTTGTGATATCAAAATGGTAACACGAGAAGCCCTTTTATAGAGGAGAAAACTTATTAGCAATTATGATTTTGTGGAAAACTTAAAGGATCGTAATGACTCATTTTCTGATATCTGAATCGTCACACGAAGTGGGAACGTCATGATTACATGGCAAATCTAATCAGGTCAACAGTGACGCCTGGTAGTCAGATCAGCGTGTGGCTCGAGGAGATCATCCTTATCTGTTATCTCCTAAATCCCAGCCGACCCTTGATATGTTGATGCAATCCACAATAGGATAATATATTCAAGAGAGGAAAGTATTTGCTGGATAGAATATGCTGAGTCAAATCCTCTTTTGTCACATTATATTCGAGGAGGGGAGATGATATTACGAGGGGAGCAGAGATCAATAGAAATTTTTTTATTTGATCAGATGGTATTAAATGCGTACAGACACTTGAATGCTTCTCGGAGAAAGGAAGATATGCGGCAGATCATGCACACTCAAGACCGTCGATTTATCATCTCATCTGACAACAAATCTACAACCGTCAGATTTTGAATCTAAAAGAGTAGCAAGTCTGCTAGACTTTTGGGAGCTTGGCCTTTGCTGAGCAGTCAGCAGATTGATTGGATACGCTAGTGAATTCATCTGCTAGAAAACTAGCAAAGTTATCAACGGAAATCTACTCAGCAAGCAAACAGATTTGCTTCCGGATGCTGATTTTTCTCACTTAGACGTGGGAGATTTTCAAATCCTTAAAGCAGTGCATTTAATGCGCGCAGACGGCGGCGACAAATCAGATCGTGCCACGTCACCAGCACTCAAGTTCTGAAGAACGTGCGTACTCGCACGATTTGACCATTATTCCAGTCGTTGATTGAAATTAAAAGAAAACAATCTCCACCGTTAATTTCTTCTCTTGTTTCGAAACTTTCTCTCTTTAAACTAGATGGATTTCAAATCCCTAACCTCTGAAACCTTTCGCATTTCTTCTTCCAAAACCTGTCCAAAATTCCTAACTCTCTCAAAAATCCCCAACCATGGCAACCAACCCTAACTCTCCAAATACTCAAAATCAGGAACCCAGAGAGACTTCTCACTCTGAATCATCTCACCCAAAAGATTTTATATCTTCATCTCCATTTCAACCACCCACCTTTCTGTACCCGCCGGTTGACAGCTCTCCTCTGCATGTTCGACATGCACCTGATTTCACCGGGATAACGAAGAAGGAAGACATCGATGAGTCAGTTCCTTATAGCAAACTGGTAGTCCTGGCTCGGAAAAAGGAGTTATCCAGCCATTCGTCGGAGAGAGGCGTCTGGCTTAAATTATGAAAGACAGAATCCTCTACATGCCTCTCGCCATCAAACATATTCCGAAATGGATATTGGATCTGCTCAACTCCGAACTGTTGATAAAGTATCTTTCTGCCGAGCCTGATCGATTTCACCCGCATATGGTCTCAGAATTCTACGCTAGGGCAGTTATGAACGATGGTCAGAAGTCGTTCAAGACATGCGTATATGGAAATTTTGTGGAGGTAAATGCTGATTTACTTTCAAGGACGTTTGGGCTTCGGAACTACGGTCCCAGAATCTCTCAATACAAGATAAATGACCTTGCTGAAATGGAGAAGCGATGGAATTTGTGGAAGAAGCCTGGGGAATTGAAAGATAAGAAAGGGCAGGTGATTACATTCAAAGTTGCTACGCCGATTAATACCCTATCTGATGATTACAAACTCCTTGCGGAGATAGTAATCAAAATGCTCCAATGTGACGCCGGTTCGTACTCGGAGCTTTCTGCTAAGAAATATGCTGTGATGAAGGCCCTAACCGACAATATCAGAGGCAATTGGGCAGAATTCTTCTTTGAGCGGTGGGCAGAACATGCTCGAAAGAATGACCATACGGCGATAGATGGAACGTTCTCTTCGAACGTAAATTTTGGATTAAAGATCAGCAAATACTTAGAGATGCTGTTCACCAACACAGGAGTAGATCGTGGTGTAGAACTTCTTCCCACAGACTACATCCCAGCAACGAGGAAGGAGCCTAAACCAGGTCATTTTAGAAACCCTCGCAAGCTGACCGGGAAATCGAATGTGGATAAAGACAAGCCCACATCCCCAGAAGAACCGGATGCCGCCACCACTACAGTCCAGTTACTGCAGCCTGCCATTCCCATGTCTGCAGAAGAAATTGTCATACTCCAGACGAATGCTGAGACAGAGCACTGCTTTAAGAATCTCGAGGAGATTGAGAAGTTAGGCAACCTACCAGTAGATCAAATCAATGAGATCATGACTGCAAATGAGGCAGAACAACCCCCACCTAATCTTGGTACTATTGCTCTGGAAATTCCAACAAAGAAGAGGTCTAACATCACCTCTCCTGCAAAGAAAGCAAAGAAGAGAACAAGGAGAAAGTTGGTCCTGACTTCAGAGCAGGAAGATTCAGAAAAAGCTGCAGCAGAGAAGAAGGCTGCTGAAGCCGCAGCAAAAAGGAAAGCTACTGAAGTCACAGCAGAAGAAGCTGCTGAAGAAAATTTAGATCACATCCCTCTGTCATCCAGATGCCTGAAAGAGCGCATTCAGGGAGTAAGAGAAATCAAGAGAAAGCGCAATGCTCAAAGAAGAGAGCATGAAAAGAGGGAATACAAGAAGTTTATCACTGAGATGACGTTCGAAGCTAGAGATAAGGAATTTGAACGAATCAAGACAGCTACTGAAGAACGTAAAGCTCAGAAGGAGGCCGCTCAACTACTTGAAGGGGCGTTTATGGAAGGTAATGCCGCCAAGAAAGGGAAAGGTATCAAAGATGGAAGGATCACCGTCTCCATTCCATTTGTTGACAGTGAAGGGGCCATAATTTCTGAACAAGACGCTATGTCAGATGAAGAGCTTGATAGAGCACTCCATGAAGGCAGATTCCATGAGGTGAAGTCAATTGTAGACTTAAACAGCAGTTCCGATGAGGAACATTCTTTCCAAGGATCACCCAGACGACTTCCAGGGAATCCAGATGCAGGTCCTTCTGGAATTGGAAGAGAAACACTTGCCAAGGATGGAAGTGGTGCTGGAGAAGAATCTGCTGAGCAGATTGAACACATGAAGGATGGTTCATTTGCTGAGCATGAAGTCTGCCACCCACAGGATGCTGAAGAGGAATCGTCTGCTAGGAATGAGGAAGCAAATCCTGTTGAAGGCCCTTATGCAGAAATTCCTTCCGATGCTGATAGAGGTAACCAAGAGCGTTTCTCTCCTACTAATTTCTTTGACTCCGACTGTGATGATGGAGTCAGATACATTTTTGATGCACTTGAATTGAGGAAGATCTCCATTGAATTACCTTCAGAAGATCAGATAAATTCTAATCTTGATAGTTTTTGTCGAGAGATTGAAAATTTTGTGGATACGATGGTCGAGATAGACATCAAGGAAGTATTCGCTGGAGAATTGGAGGAAGGAGTTGAAGGAGATAAACTCAAGCAGGAGCTAAGGAGATGGAAGAAATATGATTATATTTCAAGAGAGCTCTGCTTAGACGAAAGAGAAATGCTAATGGCATGGAAAGATCTAAGCTTCTGGAGACACGAGGAACAATGGGCAAATAATTGGATGGATCAATCGCCCTGCTCCAAATAATATAGTGATGAGGCTGTTATCACCAGGCTCCGGGCCACTAAAGCTCATCGACTTACATCTTCCTCGCATTCCTTACTGGAATCTACTTTTGCTCCAGATGGGCTGTCTGAAAAGCACATTCACCTATCTAAACGTCAGGCACGAGCAACTGCTGAATACAAGAAACGCCAAGCTGACCTTGTGAAGTTCGAAGAAGCAAAATTACAAGCTCGATTGGATGCTATTCAAGAGGAAGAAGAGCGCCAAGCCCGGAAACATAAACAAGGAAATGTGGGCTTATGCGCTAGAACTAGATTTAGCAGAGGCATGGATGCTGGAGGAAGCTGCAATGATTGCTGCTGAAACAGAGTACCTGCAAGCTATCGAAAATGAAGAGTATCTGCTAACCCCTATCATTGAGGTAGATACTGCTGAGCCAGTGATCACAGAAGAACCAATGGAAGAATTCTCCACGTCCACTGCTAGGACTCGAGCAATCATCATTCCTACCACCTCATCCTTTTTAGCCACTCCGATCAGTTCTTTTGAACTTCCTACTTTCTTAAACTCAGTAGTACAACAGGCCGTCCAAAGTGCTGTATCCACCATGTCTGAGAGAATGGTGATGGAGGCCACTGACATAAGGAGAGAGATTGCCGCAGTCAAAACCAATGTTGATACTGTATCAGCCAAGGTGAACTCGGTTGAGTCCGATGTTTCTTCTGTCAAGGCTACTGTACAGGAAGTAAAGGAAGACGCAGCAGAGCATCAGCAGCAGATGGAAAATAAAATTAATTCCTTTTCCTCAAGATTTTTGGATGCAATCAAAGAGGTGGAAGCAAGGAGGATTGCTGAGGCTGCTGAGAGGAAGAAAGCGAAAGAAGCTCGAGCTGTTGCCAAAGAAGAAAAGAGGAAAGCTCTTGAAGAGCTAAAGCAGAAGGAAACAGAGTTGAAAATCAAGATGCTCGAAGAGGAAAATGAGAGGATAGCAAAGGATCTTGAGTTAGAGGCCGCTGAATGTGCAGCTGCTAAGGAGTTTTTGGACTCATTCGTGCAGATGGCATCAAGCAAATTCGATGAACTTGACAAGCTCAAGAAGCCTGCTCCTGACTCCTGACTGCCTTAAGACCTGGTATTTTTTTTTATTTGTCTCCGACTATCATTTTCATTGTACTTGTAATAGACATACCATATGAATGAAAATTAATCAGACTGAGACAACCTCTCATTGTCAATCTCTGATTTTCACTGTGTGCCTTGAGTTGAAATACACTATCTGTGTATTCAACATATCTAAAATTGCCTGGATTGAGATTAAAAAAAGTAAATGTCTGCTGATTTCTCTTGGGTGCTAGAATTTCTAGCATATTACCTTTGCAACATTTACCCATGTGCTTAATCGTAAAATATATCCCAGCATTTGTTGAGGGGGAATTTTATTTTTTTTTGCTTGAACTAAGGTGGATAAACTCTGTGTTAGATTGCTAGGATAACATATTTTCTTGTAAACACAGACATTCTTCCTCTTAGCTTCAGCAATCGATAGTAAGCTTTGATCGCACCAAAAAGGGGGAAATTGTTGGGAAATAATTCCTATAATCTCCCTTAGGATCACAATTGTAAAAGGTTTTGTTGGATCAAACCTTACTAGAGTGGTCGATCAAATGCTGAAATCTAGTTTAGTCTAGCATACTCTGTAATGTCCTGTATAGGTTATAAATTGAGTTGTAATAGATTAGTCTGCTAGAGGATTCCTAGCAGATATCGAAGGACAGCGTTTGCTAAAAGTTATACGCTAGCAGAATGCTAAGGCCTTAGCATTTGCTAACATTCAGCAAACTCTGAAAGACACTAGCAGAACAGACGTCAAAGGATCGAGTGTCAACGGAAGCGTTCAGCAAACCAAGACACGATAGTAGATCACTAAATGAACATTAGCAGAGCGGAATGTCAAAGGCTGAAGCCATACTGCCATTCTGACAAAAAGCATACACAAAGGACAAGACTTTCCCGAAGTAGCTCGGAAAGTACAGATCAATGCCAAAAGCGACTGTTCAAGTCATATAACTCTCGGACAAAAGAAACGTTGTGTCTAACGGAAATGGAGATTCAAGATTTGAATCTCCACCTATAAAAGGCAGGTCTAAAAGAGAGAAATGACTACTACTTCTACTACTGCTTCAATCAGAAAAGACATTCGCTAACATTCAAGTGTGAGATTCCTTTGACAAAGTGAACAAAGCGAAAAAGTAGTCAGTTGAGAGCTCGTGATAAGAAGAGTATTCAAAGCTCTCAACAACCAAGAAGTGTCCTTCATTGAACATCTGACACTTCTCTTTAAGAGATTCTTTAACTTCGGTTGAGAATCTTCAATCATTGGGATAACTTCCATCCTAGGAAGATCCAACAGTCATTCCTATAAAGGGTTGACTCCGACGGGCTTTTAGCCGCATTCCTAAAAAGTTTAGAGGAAAACTATAAAAACCTCACCAACAGCGAAGGACAAGTTGCACGAAGGTTCCGCCCTTGGCCGTAGTTGTGTTTGGAAAAGTGCGAATCATCGGAGGATAGCTTTATTGTGGCCGGTTCGAAAGTTCGCCGCCTACTACAAGTGTTCGGCAATTCCTTGTACTTCGTATACTTTTCTAGTGAAATCTTAGCATTTCGGCTAAGGAGTGGACGTAGATCTATTTGGATCGAACCACTATAAAATATTGTGTCCATTTACTGTTTTATTATTATTCACTGTTTAAAGTTAATTTGAAACCTAGCAACAGAGTTGCTAGCGTATATCTGAAAACTAACTTAAATCATAACTAGAGCTAAGAAGCATCTTGTAAACAACGATAAGTGTAAGTGACATATATTTATTCCACTGCAATTCGTGTTTACATTTAATCACGATGACTCTGATATATGAGGACCAACAGATCCAGATTACTCTCACTTGAAACCATTTGGTTGTCTTGCTTATGTTCATATAAAGCAAGACAAATTAGATCCTAGGGCACTAAAGTGTGTCTTGTTAGGATATCCTGCTGGGACAAAGGGATATCGACTGTGGTGTATGGAGCAACAAAAAGTTATCACATCAAGAGATGCTACTTTTAATGAGTTACAGATGCCCTACTTAGACAAGAAGAAGGATGGTGCTGTTACCTTTGAAGTCACTGAATCTAATGAAGATCTGAATAAAGCAAAGACAGTCTCATTACCTGAAGAAGTTAAGGTTGAGTCCACTGCAACACTTGAACAACAATCTAACCAGCAAGTGCAGCAACAGTGAAACCATCAAGCACCTCTTGGAAGCTATATGTTGGCCAGAGATAGAGTTAGGAGGGAGATCCACCCTTCAAGGAGATTTTCAGAAGCAGATGTAATCTTCTTAAGCCTTAACATAGCTGAGAAGTTACAAGATGAAGAACCAAAAATATATGAGGAAGCCTGTAATAACCAAGATAGTGAATTTTGATTACAAGCCATGCAAGAAGAGATGTCTTCTCTCAAGGTGAATTCAACTTGGATACTGGTTGATAAGCCTAAAGGGCAGGCTTGCATTGGTTGCAGATGGATCTTCAAAAGGATGGTTGAAAATTCAGACTCTCAGCAGATAAGATATAAGGCTAGACTAGTAGCCAAAGGTTATACATAAAGAAAAGGTGTTGACTTCAATGAAATCTTCTCTTCAGTTGCTGAGATTGGGAAGGAGAATCAAGTTTGTTTGGTGAAGAAATCCCTATATGGACTGAAGCAAAGTCCTAGGCAGTGGAACAAGAGGTTTGATGCACACATGATGAAGATTGGTTTTGTGAGATCTGAGTTTGACAAGTGAGTTTACCTTAAGGAATGGAAGGAAAGGAGCTTGATTTACCTGTTATTGTATGTGGATGATATGCTTCTTGCAGGGAAGCATATCTCAGATATCATACAAGTCAAATCTAATCTGGCTTTGGAGTTTGATATGAAGGATCTTGGTGAAGTATCTAGGATTTTGGGCATGGATATATTAAGAGAAAGGCCATCTAGTAAGCTGAAGCTGATGAAAGCAAGCTACTTGTCCAAGGTTCTAGAGAAATTTGGAATGAAGCAATGTAGAACTTTAGCTATTCCATTGAGCTTCTTAGATACCAGAAGGGAACCTCTCACCATAGTCTTTTGTTTGAATGGAAGGCAGGTTTGGAGTCATATGCTTTACTTGGTTATGTGGATTCAGACTATGCAACTAGCATAGATACTAGAAGATCACAAACGGGGTTTGTGTTTAATCTTTTTGGAGTGGTTGTTACTAGGAAATCAAACCTGCAGTCTGTGGTTGCCTTGTCAACAACTGAGGCAGAATTCATGGCTATTACAGAAGCCATCAAGGAAGCAATTTGGTTGAGGGGAATTATCAATGAGTTAGGCATACCGCAACAGACAATCACTATTTTATGTGATAGACAAAGTGCTTTACACTTGGCTAAACACCCGGTGTTTCACAGCAAATCCAAGCACATTGATGTGAGATTCCACTTTGTGAGAGGTTGATAAAGGGTGGATTAAGATGGAGAAGGTGCACACAAAGTATAATGCAGCAGATGCATTAATTAAGCCAATTTCATCTGCTAAGTTCCAATATTGCTTGGAACTAATGGTTGTGTGCTGATCTTGTGATCAGCTGTTCTAGTTCTGTAATGGAACTGAATGGAAGGAAGTGGAGTAAGCGTATAGCTGCAGTCAGGATGGAGAATTGTGGTGTTACGTGTGACTGCATGAAGATGAGTTGGTGTGGTGTGTGTTTGAAATCGGGTGTAAAATCAGAAACGAGGGAGATGGTGTTTTTGGCTAAGTGTGGTAAAAGGTGTGGATGACTTATAAAGTCGTGTTTTTGTTTTTCCAGCCATTGTGAGTGGATGCATGTTGCATGCTAGTCGGACACGAGCTGAAGTTTGTTATTTCTGTTTGAGAACGGGTTTTAAACCCTATCATCGTCTTCATTTTTTGTAAGAGTTGCACAGAGTTCGAGAGCAATTTTTGTGAGAGATTGTGTGAAGTCGTAGTCATCTCTTTCCGTGCAACTTAATAAAAGCTTCTCCTTCACTTTCCCGTGGATGTAGTTGGGTAACCAGTGAACCGCGTAATTCTTTGAGTGTGATTTTATGTGTTGATCATTTACGAACTAAAATTTGCAACTTTGACTGCCATGACACAGCTCCCCCTGCAAAAGTCATCAAGAAACCCGAAATGGACTTCCTGGAATCAACATCTCCAGCCATATTAGAATCAGTATACCCAACAAGTTTTAGTTCATCATTACCAAAATACAAGCATACTCTTGAAGTACCTCTCAAATATCTCAATATCCACTTCACTGCTTCCCAATGTTCCCTACCAGGATTAGAGAGGAATCAACTCACCGCTCCAACTGTATGAGCAATATCTGGCCTAGTGCAGACCATCGCATACATCAAGCTGCCAACTGCAGATGAGTAAGGAACTCTACTCATATCTGCTTCATCCACACTTGTAGAACTGAGCTTGAAGTGTCCTGTAAATGGGGAACCAACTGGCTTGTCCTTGCTCATATTGAATCGTTCAAGAACCTTCTCGATGTAGTCTTTTTGAGACAACCAAATCTTTGAATTCTCTCAATCACAAGAAATATTCATACCGAGAATCTTCTTTGCTGATCCCAAATCTTTCATAGCAAAAGACTTGCTCAACTCTCACTTCAAATTAACAATCTTGTGTACATCAAGGCGAATCATCAAGATATCATCAACGTATAGAAGTAGGAGAATAAAATCATCACTAGAGTAACTCTTGATGAATACACAATGTTCAGATGATGTCTTGGTGTACCCTTGACTCGCCATGAAAGAGTCAAATTTCTTGTACCATTGCCGCGGAGCTTGTTTGAGACCATACAAGCTCTTCTTCAACTTGCACACAAATTTCTCCTTTCCTTTGATTTGAAATCCTTCTGGTTGCTCAATGTAGATTTCTTCATTCAAGTCACCATGAAGAAATGCAGTTTTCACATCAAGTTGCTCAACCTCTAAGTTTATGCTTGCAGCTAGCCCAAGTGCAACTCTAATAAATGAAAACTTCACCACTGGGGAGAAGATTTCTTCAAAGTCTATGCCCTTCTTTTGACTAAAACCCCTTTACAACCAATCAAGCCTTGTATCTTAGTTACGAACTACTACTTTCGGTCTTCAACCTGTACACCCACTTATTCTTTAGAGCTTTCTTGCCTTTTGGTAGCATAACCAAATCATAAGTGTGGTTGTCATGTAGAGATTGCATCTCTTCTTCTATAGCTTTCAACCACTCATTCTTATCATCAAGATAAACTGCCTCTTGGTAGCTTTTAGGCTCTCCTGCATTTGTAAGCATCACAAACTCATTTGAAGAATACTTTTTAGATGGATGCAGATCTCTGGTGGATCTTCTCAAAGGAGGTTCATTTGGCAACTCTTGAACCTCTTCTTCTTCTACTTGGTCAGTTGGATCATCACCCATAAGGACTTCATCATTGACAGGGCCATCATCCTGCTCTGGTGCTACTCCCTATTATCAGGATTCACTATAGGCAAACGGATAGAATCCAAATCAATCATATCACCATTGTGCTTCTCTGTCATCTCTACCTTATCAATATCTTTGATGCTCTGGTCTTCCACAAACACAGCATCTCAGCTTCTGATAAGCTTCTTATGAACCGGGTCATAGAACCTGTAGCCAAACTCATCAAGACCATAGCCAATGAACACACACGGCCTCGTCTTGACACCGAGTTTAGACCGCTCATCCTTGGGAATGTGAACAAAAGCCTTGCACCCAAAAACACGTAGATGATCATAAGAGATTGGTTTTCCAGACCACACCCTATCTGGAACCTCAAAGTTCAATGGAACACATGGAGTGAGGTTCAAGATATGAACCACCGTGCTCAAGGCTTCACCCCAAAATGACCTTGGCAATTGTGACTGCGAAAGCAAGCATCTGACTCTCTCAAAAAGTGTTCTGTTCATTCTCTCAGCTAACCCATTCAACTTATGAGTTTTCGAAGGTGTCTTTTGATGCTGAATACCATGCTCTCTACAATACTCATCAAAAGGACGACAATATTCACCTCCATTATCCGTCCGGATGAACTTCAACTTCACACCTGTCTCTTTTCAACATGAGCATGAAGCTTTTTGAAGACATCTAACACTTTATCTTTTGACTTTAATGTTTACACAAAGGTCTTCCTTGAATGATCATCAATAAAAGTCACAAAGTACAATGCACCTCCAAGTGTTTTCGTCTTCATCGGACCATATACATCAGAGTATACCAAGTCAAGAATACATGGTTTTCGCGAGTGGGGAACTCTCTTAAAAGCAACTCTGGTCTATGATCGATGCTAAAATTGCATACAATTATAGCACGGTGAGCAAATAAATTTATAAAACCCAAAGGTTGTTGAACCCATAGGGAAAAGTGTAATGAAACTATTTTATGTATTGGACATGATTTTTCAAATTGTTGTTTGAGTAAATCCAAATTGAGAGTAGTTTTGTTTTCAGAAAATAACTTTTTGAAATAAAATCAGATAAATAAAATCACAGATCCCAGGGAATTCAACCAATCTAATTAACATGCATAAAATAATCAATCCAAACCTAAATAAATATTTATGGTGGAAATCTGATAAATTGGAATTAATCCCTTGTTTGGCAATTAAAACCTAGATTACTAATAAGTGAATTTTACCTTTTGAGTCTCAATTACACAAACTAATCAATCTAAATAAACATGTAGATTTAAACCCGACAATGGAATCTTCTTTTTGAGACAGAAAACAATTACATCAAATTCTCTCTTCCTATTGTTAATTATCTCCTCTGGGTCTCAAATCAACAACTAACAACCTAATTCAATTTTCATCTCTCGGTCCTTCAATTGAATTAGATATTTGAATCAAAATCAGAGGACTTGAACCAATTTAATTGGGGTTCGAATTAATCAAATTATAACATGCAAATCAGATGGAGAAAAACCCTAGAATCTGCTAGGGTTTCTAGCCAAACATGCTAAAAACACAAATTGAAATAGAAATATTAAATTTCATTAAACTTACTGGAAAAATAAAAGAACAGAAATTAAAGTCTTGATCCAGTCTTCAATCTTCAAAAGCTTGAAAAGAAATTAAAGGCTGAAAACTAAAGTAAAACTGAATTCTAAAGTGAATAATAAACTTCTCTAAAAATTAAAAACTAGATTATGATTTAAGACCTAATACATGAGTATATATAATGGTAGGGTTAGGTCTTGAGGTCTTGAACTATAGGAAAAACTTATATTTGGTAATTGCCTTGCAAATCCCGAGCTTGACTTATAAAATCGTGTTTCCTTCCAGGGCAGCTCCGCATGTCGATCAAAATGCAATGCGTCGATCGACATACAATGCTCCATGTCGACCTCTACGTCGCCAGACACAAGCTCCATGTCGATCTTCATGTCGATCAAAATCCCACACATTGATCGATATAGAGAGTTTTTCTGTGGATTTTTCATCTTTTGATAAACTCTTCACCTTTTTGATGTATTTTCCTGTAAAATCAAGCACTACAAGCATAATACCCTCCAAAGTACTCTCATGCTCAATTATTAAACCTAATCTAAAGCAAATACATGAAACAACAAAGAAAATAATGTGATAAGCGAGACAAAATACGAGCTTATCAGTCTGCTTACCTGCCAAGCAATGAGCACACCGCTTTAGAGAACAAATCTTCAAGCCTGAAAGAATGTTCTTCTTAGCTAGTATCATCAATCCATTCTCACTCATATGTCCGAGTCTATTGTGCCAAAGCTCCACTGTGCTTTTATCATCCATGGTGTTTACCATCAAATCAAATCATCAATCTTTGCTTGCATCACATATAATGAGGAACACTTTTGTCCTCTTGCCACAATCAAGGATCCTTTTGAGAGCTTTCATTTTCCATCACGAAAGGTGTTACAAAACCCTTCATCATCAAGCTTACTAGTAGAGATTAAGTTCATACGGATGTCTGGAATGTGCTTCACACCTTTCAGGATCTAGGTGTTCCCATTGTCGGTCTCCAAATGCACATCTCCAACTCCAATAGATTTGATAGTACTGTCATTTCTCATTCTAATACTTCTAATGTCACCGGGAGTGTAAGATGCAAAGAAATCTCTCCTCAAAGTAGCATGAATCGAGGCACCACTATCAATCACCCAACTGGTCTCTTGGCTAGCAAGATTGATGGTATCACCATCATACATCACAAGGAACTCATCTGTCGTTGTGGCTGCCGTGTCACACCTTTCTCCTTCATCAGCTTTCTTCTCTTTGTTTTTATTATTTAGGTTCTCTCGTTGAAACTTTCTGCAAAATCTCTTTATATGCTCCTGTTAGCAGGAATCATTAGATAATTCCACCCTTAAATTGATGTTTTGATGTGTTAAAACTGAGTACCAAAGTCAAGGCCTTAGAGTTATTACCTCATGTAATCTTGTATAGGATGATCGAGTTGTAATAGTCTAGGAAAAGAAAACTGTCAAAAACTATGGAACAGTTTTTGAAGTTAAAGCCGTCCAGATGAGAGAACTGTAAAGTAACTTCAGGCAGTTTCTGCAAAGCGCTCTTCAGGCGGTCGAAGATGAACGCTGCCCAATCCACCTCAGCTTGGTCCTCGAACGCCATCAATGCTTTCCAAATAGGCGGCGTAAAGTCAGTTTCATCAGGGGAGTTGCAGACCATCATCTGGTTAATGATGTTGAAGGACACCCTGTAGCGCAGTTTGAGGAACCCACTTGACACAGTTGGAAGGAAGTCAATGTCCGACATTCTCCAATCCTGCCAAACTGACCATTCCGGTGCCGTCTCCTCACATCAATACTGCAGAACCGGCGTTCCACTGTGAGGAAGCCCGAATTCTTTCGCAAAATAATCAGCTGACCAGAAGAACTCCTCCCCATTGATATAGTAGTTGATCTCCACATCGAAGACAGTGGCATTATAAGTAACGAACTTGAGCAAATCCGTGTGGAAGGTGCTAGGCGTTATGGTCATGAAGCGCTCAAGATCGTTCGCCCTCAAGTTTCCCATCACTTCCTCATAACGAATGGAGTTCTCCAGTAATGCGCAAAAAGCCTTTTCTTATCCAGAATCTTGTTCCTCTAGATAGAGATCTTCCTTATTTCTCTCACAGTATTGACAGGAGAAGGAGAAGAAGATGAGGAAGACATATTTTTGGAAGAATTGATTTCTTATGGATTTCTAAAAGAAGAAGGGCTGTGTGCATTCCTTACCTCGTTGAAAGGGGTATTTATAGGCGATTTATGTGCACTGATCGAAATGGTGGCAAATCAATTTAATGTAGGACACGACTCTTCACAGCTCAGAATCAGAAGCCGATGAGTCAGCATTGAATGCCAACTACTGCGTCGCACCACTCCTGAATGGACATTGAGCCAAATAAGTCAGAAGGCTAAGGGTGTAGAGTCAGTGATTAGTCAAACCGTGGATGTACGGTTTCCCAGACTTCGCATTAAAGTCTGAAGAAGGAGTTCAGAAATTGAGAGTTTACAAAACTGCGCGAAGAAACTGTCAAAGTCACAGTTTCTATCTATCAAAGGAGAGGACAATTTCTCACTGGCAATGAAGGATAACACAGTTGCTCAGTTCTTCAATAAGGACACTTGCGAACTGTCTTAAGCAATTTGATAAGATGAGAGATAGGGAAAACTGGCTAATCAAGGGCGCAAAGTTTTGATTTTTCAAGAGTCGTCAGCTCAAAACCACATTTATTGCAGACCAGAGTCATGGCGAACTATGAAGAGCCACGTCGTTGCACCCACGCGCTCCTCGCACGCCACGCCACGCCAGAATAGGTACAGGCGCTACCTAAGTTAGCTTTCTCTGGAGCCGTTGATCGCATAAAGCAATTTTCAACACAACCGTGGATCTTGCTGGATCAAAACCCACTTAAACCCTATCGATCATCATCTTCCTCATTTAATCTCTGCGAATATCTCTCATATTCGAGACTCTGCAACTCCTGAAATGCTCAACACCCATATTGTTCCAAGCGATTATGGGTAAAAAGAAGACTCAATCAGGAGAAGGAACCAGTACATCTGAAAATCTTGACAAAGGCACTGTCAACAAAAAAATCTCTCATGCCGAATTTCGAGCAGGACAAGTCGTAAAGGAGAAGATCCTGAACTTAAGGGATATTGGGTCCCTACCCAATGACAAAGAGCTCTATCAAAAGCTGAAGAAAGAGGAATTGCTAAAATTTCTGGAGGCACATCCACGTCGTTTCAAATCCCATCGCGCTGCAGAATTCTATGAAAATGCGATCGTCGACCAGAACGGTAAATTCTTCAAGATGAAGGTGAACAAGGTTCCAATCCTTGTAACTGTGGATTTGGTTACTGAATTTCTTCATCTACCCAAGACGGGTGTCCACATCTCCAGTTATATGGATGACGATAAAGAGGCGGCAATGAAGAAACACTGGAATGCATGGAAGAAGTCAGATCCCAAGGAAGGTTTTAAGGCTGCCACAAAGGTGTCCGACCTGAAGCCCTTCTACAAGACTCTAAGCGAGATAACCCTTCGCATGCTCTAATGTGGAGCTGGATCGTTCTCCGAACTGAGCCAGCCTAAGTATGCTGTGATGATGGTTTTGGATGATGGCCCAGGAGGAAACTGGGCGGAGTACATTTTTGGGCAACTTCTGGAGAATGCCAAGAAGAATATAAGCAACAGAGAAAACCACAAATTCAAGTCCAGTGTTGGATTCGGCTTGAAAGTCAGTTATCTCATTGAGAAACTGATAGGTCTTCGTGATGAGGGGGAAGATCTTTTGCCATCCGACTTTATCCTCCCAAGAAATCCTGTATACCGTTCCACAGGAGGTGAAAACGACGATGATGATGGTGATGACAATACCAAGAGGGATGATGTTGATTACATGGTGGTAGACGTTGATGAAGTGTCCAGTTCATCACCTACCAAAGGAAAGAAGACACACGAGGGAACTGCTTCATCAGTTCCAGGCAAGAAGAAAGGGATTCTAATAACGACCCGAAAAGAACGTGGGAAGAAGGAGAAGAAGAAAAGGAAGTTGGTGCTTGAGAATATCTTGGAGGAAGAATCGAGCAAGCACAAAAAGGGCAAGCAGACTATTGAGGAACATTAGGTGAACATCTGGGATATTCGAAGGCCAACCAACTCAGAGGAGAGTGAAACTTCAAAGCCAGATTCTCATCTTCGAGAACCCTTCACTCCATCAGAATCCTCCAGCAGCTCAGATGACCAGGCTCAAAGTCCGCAACCAGAAAAAGACGTGCAGACTTCCCAGCCTATCTTGGAGACAGCAGGAACAGTGCCAGAACTGCCAGTTCAAGAAACTGTCGCACATGAACTGCCAATGCATTAAGCTGTCACTCAAGAACAACCTCTTGAAGAAACTGTTGCTGAATCACTGCAACTTCCAGAAACTGCCACAGCAGAACGTGAAGAAACGTATCTGGAATACATTCTGTGCATGATTGATGAAAATCATGCTGGTCTTCTAAGATTGCTAGTTCTTCAACTGAAGCTAAATGAAAAAGTCGAAGAGTTCCACGCGAACCTCTTGGACCTCGAAGAAGCAAAGGAAAAAGAGCTTCGGAGGTTGAGAAAAGAAGAGAAAGAGAGGCCGAGGAAAGAAGATGAAGAAGCCTTAGCTCAGGCGATCCAACTTTCTCAAGCAGTAACTGCTGAGAAAGTACTGGAGCTTATCTGCATGCGAGCACTGTCCAATTTCTTTCTGCAACTCAAGTTCATACACTGTTGCCAATGTGTGATAACGTATTCTGAGAAGAAAGCTCTACGAGCATAATAAGAGGAAGCAAAATTGCAGAGATTGGAGCAGGAAGTTGAGCGAAAGAGAATAGAAGCAGCTGAGCTGAAACGAAAACAAGAAGAAGAAGCCCCTCTAAAAAGAAAGGAAGAAGAAGACGCTGCCGCTGCCGCTGAGCAGAAAAGGATAGAAGAAGAGGCGGCAGCTGCTGAGTTAAAAAGACAAGAAGAAGAAGCAGCAGCTGAACTGAGAAGGAAAGAGGAGGAAGCAGCCGCTGCTGAAGCAATAAGAAAACAAGAAAAAGAGGCTACCGCTGAGCAGAAGAAGAAAAAGGAGGAAGAAGCAGCTGCCACTCCTCATCTACCAGAGATAAAAACTGTTCATGAAGAAGAAGGCGATAGGACAGTTGTTCCTGCCACTGATGAACAGTCCCTTGTTATCAGGGAAGAAACAATGTCTCCCAATCCCATGTCTGTAGCAGCACCCTCTCTAACCCTTGATGTTATGAGATAGGAAATGACCCAGCAAATCCAGTCGTCCATGACCTCTATTTTTGATTTTGTCAAAAAGGGGGAAGAAAGGAGAGATGAACAAGTGAAGCTGCAGTTGCAATTGCTGGAGAGGCGAGATGAACAGATGAGGTTGCAGCTGGAGAGGCGAGACAAACAGATGAGGTTGCAGTTGGAGAACATGCAGCAAGCCAGAGAACAGGAAAGGCAGCTAATGATAGACATGGCCAAGAGCCTTGCCATGCAAGCTGGACCCTCGACCTCTAATGCCACTTCAAAGCCAAAATATGCAGACTCCTCAAACTAAGACAAGGACAAGGATAAGGGCAAATGATGAGCAACTGAGTATTTTTTTTGTGAACTGTCTTGTATCTTCGTTACCGCAGTTTTAAAATTTTCATGTACTTGTACTGAACACATATAATGAAAGGTCAAAAACTGTTGGTTTGAAGACAACAGCTCATTGTGTCTTACCTTGATACTTAGTTGAATTCACATATTCCAGTGTGATCAGCATTTTTTTCGCTCTAATCTGATTCATATTAATCGAGAAATATCTCTCCCATTCAGGGGGAAGATCGATTAGAGTAGGTCGAGCTTAGAAGAAGCATAGTTCTGAGTAGTGTTAGATTTTCAAGAATTTGTAAACTCATAGCAACTGGATCTTCTTTTCGACTTAGAAGGTATGGTTTTGACAACATCAAAAAGGGGGAAATTATTAGAAGGAATTGTTAGATAATTCCACCCTTAAATTGATGTTTTGATGTGTCAAAACTGAGTACCAAAGTCAAGGCCTTAGAGTTATTACCTCACGTAATCCTTGTATAGGATGATCGAGTTGTAATAGTCTAGGAAAAGAAAACTGTCAAAAATTGTGGAACAGTTTTTGAAGTTAAAGTCGTCCAGAAGAGAGAACTGTCAAGGATAATGGACGAGAAAACTGCAGAGTAATGGACAAGAAAAACTGTGCAGACAGTTTTAAACTGTCAAGGATTGCATAGCAAAGAAAATTGTGGAAACAGTTTTCATAGAGAAACTGTCGAGTGGCGCTCACAGTTTCAGACCAGGACAGTTTCACGTCAAGAAACACGTGAAAAAGCAAGATGCCGAACAGTCATAAAGAGAGTTGAAGAATCAATGATAAGGAACGAAGATTCACTCAGCTATGACTGGAGTACAACGTTGTTCGACTCTGACACAACAAGTACAAACTGGCCATGCAAAAACATGGCAGTGTTTCAAAAAAGGCAGAGGAGCAGGTCTACTTTACAGAGAAGGATGGACGTTGATTGGACATCCTACGAGTTGTCTCTACCGGCTATATTCAAATCTCCAACTATAAATAGCAGAAGGACCAGAGAGACACGTTACGAATTATTGACGAACAAACCGACTTCAACGCTTACAAACCTTACCGTCACTCTACTAAATTAAAATCTCAAAGCATTAAATGCTCTCAAGTGAGAAGGCATTAACTCCGTGGTTCATTTATTGAACACGAGGCCTTATTGCTTAAGGAATCTTCAGAGATTCACCGTGTGACCTTGTGTACACGAGGATTAAGTCACTCTGACTTAATTTACTTTCTTGGTGTTCTTACTTCTCAAGTAAGAACACAGCAGCCTGACTCTCCAAGGAGAAGAAGGTTCTTACGGGCAACTGCCAAACCCTGTACGTTCTGGGAAGACCTCAACCATCCACCCACCAGAGAAGGAGAAGGGAGGTTTGTCCTCAATCCGTTTTCGACGACTGACCGGAGAAGGAGAAGGGAGGTTTGTCCTCAATCCATTTCTGACGACTGCCAGTTTTGAGAAGACTTCGAGGTGCTACCTGGCTTCGAGAAACTGAAGAAGGCGTGAGGAACAACGACCTGGGCGAGTGATCCATTCTGCTATGGACGATGGCTTTCACAGCATTTGGCTATTGATCGTGAGGATTGTATCTTCATTACTTAGTGAATTACCGGATTAAGTTCTGAAGAGTGGACTTATGACTTAAGGCTCCGAACCACTATAAATATCCTGCCTCATTTACAGTTTTATTTACTTTATGCATCATACAGTTTTCAAGTGTTTTGAAACCTTCAACACTTCTCCAAAAGTGTTGAAGCGTATAACTATTGAATTGACATAACTGTAAACTGGGTACCTAAAACTGTTGGCTAACCCAAACTGGTCTTTTGAACAGTTGACTAAAACTGAGTCTCCAGTTTTTAGAAACTGAACTGCCCGCGTTAAGAGTGCATACAACTATTATTATACTTCCGCTGCACATTAGACGTACTCTGATCTGGGACCAACAGCTCCTTTTTACCACAGTGATGGCTCTCAATATTTGCATACTTGTTGTTTCTGCTTTTGATTCTATTTATGTCTTTTGGGCCTTTACTCTGACTCCTCCCCCTGTTCTCTGTATTCTGACCGTGAAGAAGACCCCGTTGACATTCTTGTCATCTCCTCATTGAGAACACTACTCTTGACTACATCCATAGCCAAGACACCATCTGGGGCTGAGTTAGACAATGACATTCGAAATGTCTACCAAGAATCAGGCAAGGTACCAAGAAGCAACAACCTCTAAACCTCTTCATCAAACTTGATATTCATTCCAACCAATTGATTAATAATGCCCTTGAATGTGTTCAAGTGATCTGTCTTGCTTTTCCATTCTGATACTTCAACCTTAACAACTGCTTGATTAAATAGAGCTCGTTATTGCCGGCCTTTCTAGAATATAGCTCCTCAAGCTTCTTCCAAAGGTTCTGTGCATTCTTTTCCTCACTTACATGATTTAGGACATTATCATCCACCCACTGTCGAATATATCCACATACTTGATCACTGTAAAATCTACAGTTAAATTGCAGAACAGTGGCAAATAAAATTTATAACTCAAGTCGAACCCAAGGGAATTGTATGGGGAAATTATCCTATGTACTAATTATGGTCCTAAAATTCATTGTTTGAGTAAACAAAAAATAGGGTTTTGGTTTATTAAAGTAAAGAAAACAATACTAAAAATTAAAGAGTTTGTGAAAGCAAATTCAAAGGGACAAAGATTCTAGGGCAAATATTCAATTAGGATACATGCAAATCACTCAACTCAGCATTGGTGGGAAATCATAAAATACCATAACTTCTTGGTCTGACAATTATAGCCTAGGTTAGTATTATGTGAATGTGTGTGCTTTGTCTGCCTCAATAACACAGTAATAATCAACCTTCTTTAATCCACAGATTTAATCCCTACAATTATTATCTTTCCCTAGGACAGAAAATCAATTGTATTCAAATTTCTTTTCCTGTTATTAATTTTCTCCTCGCGGTCTTTCAATTAATAACTTTAAACCTATAATTAATATTATCTCTCAATCTCACAATTCTAGATTCTACAAATTAATTCAAGAACTCAAAAACCATGCCTATTGAGTTGAATAAATTAAGCATGCATTCAGAATTGAATATTCATAGCCCTAGAACCCGATAGGGTTTCTAGCCACTCATCGTAGATAGAAATCCAAAAGAAAACATATTAAATTGCATAAAGTAAAGAACTTACAATAGAAATAAAGGGTTTCGTGTTTCCGAACTCTCAAAACTCTAAACACTCGATTGCAGAATGAAAGATAATGAAAAAGTATCAAAAAGGTATGAAAAGGTGTCTAATAATTCGAAACTACTTAGGTATTTATAGAGGTGGATATGTATCTAATCAAATATGGGGCCAAAATATGATATAATTCGAGTTTAATCGAATTTTTGCGTCAGCAAGATTCGCATCGATCGATATGGTTCTGCGTCGATTGACGCAAAGCGTCCACGTCGATCGATATGGATTCCACATCGATCGATGTGGTCCTTCACTTTCCAGACTTGGTCATTTCTCGCCCCTTCTGCGCGGTCTCACGGTTTTGGCCATAACTTCCTCTCCCGAACTCCGATTGACCCGATTCCAGTTGCGTTGGAAAGCTAACTCAAAGCTCTATCCATTGCCATATGCCAATAGCCCGAATTCCTTATGTGGAAGAACTCTTCACTGCTACTCTTGCACGTCACTGCTTTCGGAACGGTTTTCCAGTGAATTTGGCTTAAAACCTGTAGAAACACACCATAGCACGCATAATACCACCCAATATAGACTCATGCATAAAATATATAGCTAAACTCAATAAAACTACATAAAATAGTAGAAAATAATATAGATAAGTGAGTAAAATAATGAACTTATCAAACCCCCCAAACTTGAACGTTTGATTATCCTCAATCAATAGGCAAGAAAGAAATTAAAAGATCATGTAGCTAAAGTGCAATGCCTCACAAGATTCATCACAATCAAGAATCAAAAATCCACTACACACAAACAATTTGAAAGAGACAGAGAATCCATCAATTGTGGAAGAACTCACAGGAAGTGTATCACTCAACTCTCAAGTGTTTAAGGTTTAGATGAAAGCACTCAAAAACATGTATGAAGAAATTTCTACCATAGGCTTGCAAATTTTCTAATATCTCCCCTGCTAGAATGTGCACACAAGTCTAGAATCAAAAAGGACTTTCAATAGGTTGTAACGTAGGCTTTTTCTGATAAGGTAGGGAAATATGGTCAAGTGACTAGAATCAATTAAGTTGTACACCTCAACAAACTACAACCACTCTCAATCATCATTCACCTCATTTCCTCATATACTTCAACAAACTCCTTTAAAAAAAAAAATTTCTAGCTCATTTTGGATCTCTTATGCTCTTTCATAATATCATATATTTTTTTTTCAGAGAGCTTATGAGAATCCTAATTATTTCTTGAGCTTCTCTAACATACATCTTTCACCAACCACTAATTTATCATATCTTATCTCCAATTCACCAATCTACCCCATATATACCACAACTCAAGACACGAGTGAGACAATACTTTTCTTAATCTCATAGACAAGGAAAGAAAAATTGTACAGGCTCAAAGTGGCTAACTAGGGAAAATTTTATTGTGAAGGGACAGTGTTTAGAATATTGGGTTAACAAAGATGGCCTAATATCATCGCCTAAACTTGTGCACACTATGCAGTCTCAACATAGAAAATAGGCAAGTTCTAGAGAAATAAAAACACACATGTGAATCTCACCTCAAACGAAATAAAGCTCAAAATCTCACACAAGGGTTTATAATTTTCTTCCACAGTTAATTTTAAATCAGCTCAATCAGCATGCAAGTGTAAGTGTCAAATCAATCCTATCAAGCGGTATTCTACATTCATCGGCATCTAACCACAGTCAAAATTAATTCAAACTCAACCCTCAATCAATTCTAATAACACACTCTCATTTAGGTTATATCAAAGCTCAAAAATTTTCCCCACAAAATAGCATAAAATAAAAAAAATTAAAGACGGAAAGCAAAATAAATAAAAGATAGAACGTTCCATCTCTTGTCCACATCCCCCCAAACTTATTTCCAACTCAAAGAGTTGAATAAGTTTGAAAATCAGACAAAAGAGGGAACGATACCTGGTAGTTGATCTCAGATATCAACTTTTTATCTCTCGGAGTCTTCAGATATCGCGCAGCGTAAATTGTTACAGCTGGCACTTCGCGTCGATCGATGCAGGGTTGTGTCGATCAACGTGAAGCCTTCTTATCGATCCCGCTGTGGATTGAAGTGTAACACATTGGTTGCTCGGCGTCGATCGATGCCAGGCTACGTCGATCGATGCCGAGGCTGTACTCTAAATTTTTTTTTATATAAACTGCAAAACAACTGTTAACGAAAAATAAAAGCAAAAATAACAGAAATTTGACATAAAAACGAAAATTGAAAAGGAAACACGTAAAAGGTTGGGTTACCTCCCAACAAGTGCTTGATTTGACGTCGCAGCTCGACGATACCTCAAATCACCACCAGGGAGGTCGGGTCCAGACTGTCGACCTTTAGAATCCACCATATACACCTTTCGGTCCTTGACAATGGTGGTGAGCTCGGAAGGAAGTGGCTTAGTTGACAATTTCACCCCTTCATTTCATCGCTCCCACTCAATGGCAGCTGCTTCCTCCTCCTCAGATTCATCTCCTTCTTCAGTAGTGGAGATCCGATTGCACTCCGCCTTTTTCTTGCTTTTGTCGATCACAAAAGTGATCTTCTCATCGTTTGCCCAAAGTGTGATCTCGCCGCCTCGACAATCAATGAGAGCGGCGCTGGTGTCGAGAAATTTACGCCCCAAGATCATGGGCATGTTCTCGTCCTTCTTCATCTCATGCACCACGAAGTCTGCAGGGAAAATGAGATGGCCCACGCAAATGAGCACATCCTCTAGTATACCTTTCGGGTGGGATACAGACCGGTCCGCCATCTGCAGAGTGATCGTCGTAGGCCTCATCTCTTCGATGTTGAGACGCTTGTTGATGGAGTACGGCATCAGGTTGATACTGGCCCCAGTATCACACAGTACTCACTGAAATATGCATCCCCCGATCTCAACCGGAATAGAGAAGCATCCAGGATCGCTTCTCTTGATGGGCACCTGCTTTTGCAGTAGCAGGCTGCACTGCTCGTGGATCTTCACCGTCTCATTCTCCATGAATTGCTTCTTTCCACTCATTAATTTTCGGAGGTACTTCATGTACCCCGGAATCTCCTTCAGAGCCTCGATCAACGGGATGTTGATGCTGACCTTCCTCAGATTTTCCACAAATCCGGAGAACTTTGAGTCCTCCTTCTGCTTTGCGAACCGCTGAGGGAACAGCATAGGAGGGAGTTGATCTTTAGATTGCCTCAAATTCTCGCCCAGAATAGGCTTTGGCGTCGATCGACATAGGGGTTTATCGATCAATGTGGTTCTGAGTGCGTGTCGATCGATGCAGGGTGCATCGATCGACGTGTGTGCCTCGATCGGATTCTCCCGCGTTAGCTCGCTCTCCTCGTCGCTCGAAATAGCCTCGCATCGATCCTTAGCATTGATCGACGCGTGAGGTGCATCGATCGATGTGAAGCCACCTTCTGTGCGATTTTTCTCCCTTTCATCTTTAGATTCGTCCCGAACCACCTCGGGACCTTTGTAGCTCATCCCAGACCTCAGAGTGATGGCTTTGCAGTCTTTCTGACCCCTCGGGTTCACCTCAGTCATGCTCGGGAGCTGCCCTTTCTTGTACTGGACACTGACGGCGTTGGCAATTTGGCTGACCTCTGTTTCAATCATTTGAAGGTGCTTGCTAACCCTTTCAACCTTTGTATTCACTCCAGTGATCTCCTGCTCAATCTTTCCAAATCGATGGTCTGAGGCCTTGATGAATTTGGCCAACAGATCATCCAGGCTGTCCTTCTTCTTCTCCACCACTTCTCCATTTTGTACCTCGAAACCCGGTGGTGGTAGCTCGGCAGCCTCAGGATGTGAATAAGAGAAACCATGGTGGTTTCTCGCCGGATACTGGAATCCCCCTCGCTGTGGCTGATTCTGGTATGGGTAGCCTCCTCTATTCACATAGCTTACATCTGCAGGGGCTTCGGGTTGCACCTGTGCAACCGCAGCAGTTGAATTCCCTGCAGACAACTTCTCTAAGTCTGCTCGCAGCTTCTTGATCAGCTGTAAAAATTAACAGTTTTATTATAATATAGCGATGCAAATAAATTTATAAACCCAAAGGTATGTCGAACCCACAGGGATAGTACAACGAAATCATCTCATGTACTGGCATAGTTTATCTATTCTTTGTTTGAGAAAATCCAAATTTGAATAAGGTTTTTGTTTGGAAAAATAGAAAATTAATCTTGGGAATAAAATTCAATAATAAAAAGTACAGATTCTAGGGAAACCAACCAATCCATTCCAACATGCATAAACAATCAATCCAAACCCAAAATAATCATTAAGGTGGGAAATCTGTTAAATTGGAATCAATTCCTTGGTTGGGCAATTAAAACCTAGATTACTAGTCAATCTCAATAAAGATACAGATTTAAAAACCCTACAACTGATTCTTCTTTTTGAGACAGAAATCAATTATATCAAAATTCTATTTTCCTATTATTAATTATCTCGTCTCGGTCTCAAATTAATAACTATAAACCTAATCCAATTTTCATCTCTCGATCCTTCAATTGAAAATAGATTTTGGAGTGAAAAACATAGAATTTGAACCAAGTTAATTAGGGTTTGGAATTAATGAATTAACACATGCTAAAAAGGATGGAGAAAACCCTAGAACCTGTTAAGGGTTCTAGCCTAACATATTAAAATCACACATTGAAATAAACATAAAATAACTTACTTGAATCATTAAAGAAATAGGAACCTTGAATTACTTCAATGTCTTGAATCCAAAGCAACAATAAAAATTAAAGAGTACTGGAAAATTAAAGGGAATTTAAAGACTAAAATAATGCTGAAAAAGAACTTATAAAAACTGAAATTAAGACCTAAAGAGACTCAATTTTCGAGCCTAAAAAGTCCTATTTATAGGGGGAGAAATCAAATCTTCAAAAGGTAATGGTTTGGGAAGGAAAAATCTCCAAATTGGGCAAAAATATGCCTTTCCGGCGCGCCTGTCGATCGTCGGGATGCCTGTCGATCGACAGGAATGCAGATCACAAGTTTCCAGAATTTTGACCTCTGTTTCGATTGACAGGATTCCTGTCTCTCGACACAGAAACCTCTGTGTCGACTCCCTCTGCGCAGTCTTACGGTTTTGGCCATAACTTTCGCTCCCAAACTCCGATTGACCCGATTCCAGTTGCGTTGGAAAGCTAACTCAAAGATCTTTCCAATTCCATGCTCCATTAGGTCAGATTCCACATGTGGAAGAATTAGTGACTGTTCCATTGAACATCAACTGCTTTCGGTACGGGTTTTCATTGATTTTAGCCTAAAACCTGCAAAATATTACCATGACAAGCATAATATCCCCTATAAACACTTCATGCTCGATTATTAACTAAAAAATCAAGTAAATGCAAGAAACTAATAAGAAAACAACGTGATAAGTGAGGCAAAATACGAGCTTATCAACCCCCCCAAACTTAAACACTTGATTGTCCTCAATCAACAAAAGAATGAATCAACAGTTCAAGTAGAAGAGAAGTGAAATGCCTCACAAGATTCATCACAATCAAACTCGTTAATCCACAAAACATCAACACTTTGTAAGAATCAGAAAATCTGTAAACC
This sequence comes from Plectranthus barbatus, assembly GCA_026898455.1. Classification (NCBI taxonomy): domain Eukaryota; kingdom Viridiplantae; phylum Streptophyta; class Magnoliopsida; order Lamiales; family Lamiaceae; genus Plectranthus; species Plectranthus barbatus. Next base: position 64,953 of record JAPKLW010001514.1, on the reverse strand, counting down.
ATGGAAGACTCACAAGGGAAGTGTTTTCACTCATTCACTCAAGTGTTTAGGATTATATGAGATCACACAAGTCATGCAAATCAAGTTCTACCATAGGCTTGCAAATATTCTAAATCTCCACTGCAATTATGTGTACACAAGTCTAAGATCAGAAAGGACTTTATTCAAGGTTGTAATGTAGGCTTTTTAGTGAAAGGTAGGAAAATATATGGCCAAGTGACTAAAATCAATTGAGTTGATCACTCTCAACAAATCAAAACCACTATCTATTGATATCCACCCATCTCCTCTAATATTCAACATCAACCAAGGCTCTTTTATTTTTATTTTTTTTCCACATATCCTTTTATGCTCTAAACAATTTTGATTATACATTTGAGCTTATAAGGACTAACAAACACACATAAATTTTTTTCTATATTTTTTCTAGAGCCCAACATTCTCTTGTTTTCACCCTTCTAATAATATCTTATCTTTCTCTCAATTATTCCTCCCTTATTCACCACCTTCTCTCATAGACAAGAGAAAACCAGAACTTTTCCATACTCAAAATCAAGAAAGAAAACTGTTGGGAAATTTGTCTAAGTTTCTCTCCCTCAGTAGCTACTTGTATAGATCTTAGTTTTGGTGGATCAAATCCTAAGTCCTACCAGCGTTAGTTGTCTCTAGATAGCTCTAGATCTCAAATGTAAAGTCCTGTTTAGGTATTTTGAGTTGTAAGTCGCAGCTGATCAAGACTCATGCTGACTTTGTTCACCAGCATGAGAAGTGCCTTCAGTGGAAAAGTTTCACCAGCAGGCGACTGACAAAACTGATGCTGACACTGTTCATCAGCATGAGAAAGAGCTAATGACTGGTTACTGTTCACCAGTTGGGAAGGATTTCACCAGCAGGCGGCTGACAAATCCTACCAGTAGAATATGTGTTCTCGCTGACACTATTCACCAGCGGTGAAGCCACCAGTCATGGGAGATTCCAAGAGTTAACATCAGACATATTGGTAGACTTAGATTGTGCCAGCGCAAGTCACCAGCAGAGACTGCCAGCACAAGATCACCAGAATGATCTACCAGTCGGATGTTACCAGCAGAATTCCAGATTCTCTCTCCCAGAGTCTTAGAGACAAAAAGAAGATTCGACGAGGAATTAACTGACAGAGTATGACTTTTGAGGATACCTTAAAATCCATCAGTTACAAGACACCAGTCTCGATTCCTAGTACTGACGAATAGTGCCGTTCTGACATAAAGAGATCAATGTCAGATAAAGCGGACAAAAGTATGACACTTTCCGGAAAAACATACCTGCCGCCGTCAGAAGGACATGCGAGGACAGAGACCTTTTCCGGATGTGTCCAAACGGCTAGGAGATTTGAATGGGATCCCGCGTCTATAAATACCTGGGATCCATCAACATTCAATACTCTTTACCTACCGAAAGACTGCAAATTTATTACGCTCAAGCAAGTAGAAGCGCATACAACTTTCGAGGCTTTTTTAAAGCTTATCGTGTGTTGATTTATTCAAACACGAGACTTCAAGCTTCCAGCTTGTAAGTTACTGATCTCCTTGGTGTTCTTTCTCTTCCGAGGAAGTTCACAGCAGCTCTTGTGCCAGCCAGCACTTGAGTTATCACGGGCAGTTTGCCGTATTGAGAAGATATGTTCTTGGGAGAACTAAACACCCAGTGAAGTTGTGGAGGTTGAAGTGACGTGCTCGCACTCCACCAGCTGATCAGAGTTGAAGAAGGAAACAAGGCCGGGAGCGGTTGATCTAGTGAACTGGTGGACGAGGCATTCACCAGCTAGAGATAGATCGTAGGACTCTTGTACCTGATTACTCTTAGTGAATTTCCAGTGCTACGACTGGAGAGTGGACGTAGTTCAGTTGATCGAACCACTATAAATCCTTTGTCTTTATCAGTTTTCTGCATTACATTCTTATTTTAAACCCAGCACCCAAGTGCTGGTGTATACTCTGAAAACTGATAACTGTGTAAACAAGGCCTAAATTTTTCTAAGTCTTGAATCACCAGCTGACACTTCTCAGTTGTCAGCTGTGTATCTAGCAATCAGCACCAGTACCAACTGACTCAACATTTATCAGTTGTGTAACCACTTACGAGAACCAGCTGACAGGTACCAGTTACCAGTTGTCAGCTGAGTGAGTCAGTAGTGAGTGCAAGAAAACAATTAACTTAATTTCCGCTGCGTATCTATTATACTCTGAAAAACCGGGACCATCAAGTGGTATCAGAGCGAGGTTCTTATAGACCGATTGTTTCTGAGTCGCTTAGGACCGAGATCCACATTTCCTTGCACTCCTTTGTTTGTCTGTTGATTAGCTCAGGTACACGAAGATGAATACTCCGAAGCTACTCGACTACAAGCCTGAGAAGCATGCAACATGGCGAAAGAGGTCACTTATTTCTCTGAAGAGCATCCATCCGGAAATGAAAGATGTGCTGGAGAAAGGGCCAATCGAGATCACCAAGATACAGCACCAGCTAGGAGATCGTCCAGCTGCTGTGATCCCAAAGCCTCAAGACGAATGGAACGCCGAGGACAGGAAGCGGAATCAGTTGGATTCCATTGCTCACGAGTTGATCCTGGCTTCTCTTCCAGAGTCGCTGATGGAGGAAGCCCTCCAGTTTGACAATGCCAAGGGAGTATGGGATTACCTTGATAGTCTATGTCAAGAAACTGATCAAATGAAACGCAACAAATTGCAGGTTGCAGTGGACAAGTACGAGTCCTTCCAGATGCTGCCTGGAGAAACCATCAAGGAGATGGAGGCGAGATTCAACGCCATCGTCAGCGAGCTAAAGTCACTGGACAGGAAGTGCTCAAATGAAGATCTTAATGCCAAGATCCTGTCCAAGATGCCCAAGGAGGACTGGTTCGTGAAGACCACAACTCTGAAGGAGAAGGACCTGTCCAAGATGACTCCCAAGGAGTTATTTGCTCAATTGCAGTCACACGAGTGGGATATCCAGATGGTAAACAAGAATGAGGCCATCCAGAACATGGGATCCCCCAGCATCAAAGCTCAAGACGAAGCTTACTTCGTCAAGAAGGACTTCAAATGGAAGACCAAGAAGCCCTACCATGCTGACAGACCTGCTGCCCAGCACAACCAGAAGAAAGAGATCCCAGCCACATCAGGATCTAACTCAAAAGACAGTGAGAGCTCTATCGCTGAGCTTGAGCAACAGATGAAGAGACTGGCCGTTCTCCTGGAGAAAGCCAAGACGAAACAGGGAGTATCTCTAAGCTCAACTGACGAAAAATTCGTCAAGAGAGCTCCCCGTGCTTGCTATCAGTGCCAATCCCCTGATCATCTTAAATTTGAATGTCCACAGGTGGATAAAGATGAGCGGGAAAGGCTGAAGAAGCTCTTCGAAGAGCGTGCATCGAAAGCCGTTGCCAAGGCCATGCTGACCAGGACAGAAGTTCCTGACATTCCTGACCATGACGACGGAGAGTATGAGTCTGATGAAGAGTCAGAAGAGAAAGCTCTACTGGCACTTATGGCAGCCTTCGGAGAAGAATCAGCTGAAGGAAGTGCTGACTGTGAAGAGGCACTTGCAGCTGATGATCAGGTACAATCATCAGCTCCCCCAATGCATATCATGCCTTCTCACATTTTAGATGATTCTGAGTCGCGTTGCTCCGACCCAGAAGCCGTCACAATAGACATTCTTCAACAAGAATTTTTAAAATTTTATGAAATAAAGAATGTCTTGGCTGGTGAAAATGCTTCGCTGAAAGATCAAATTTCTGTTTTGACCAAGGAGATTGAAAAATCGAGGTCAATCAGTGAAGAGCTAGCCACTTTGAAAAAGACTCACTTTGAGTTGCTCCAAGATTTTCAAATTGCAAAAACTGAGCGAGATAATTTTCACAATCTCGTTCTGGAGCAAGAAAATAGAATAAATTTTCTAAATAAAGGCTCAAAAGACTTGGAAGCAGCTCTAAGTCATTGGAGAAAGCCTTCTGATAAGTCCGGGTTGGGATTTACAAAGGATTTGAGCATAAACCAGCCCGAACAAATCACTACTGGTAAGGGTAAGGGCAAACTGGTAAGTGCATCAGCACCAGCTGGTAATACCAGTCAGTCCCGAATGGGTAATCAGCATAGGAACCATAAGTCCAGATACATAGGTGAGTCATCATGACAAAATCCTCAACTGGCAAGATCCTCTGCTGACAGGACGCCAGCACACCCAAGGACGCAGACTAAGCCGAAATATTCTAAGGCAAGGAAGTCAGCGTCAGCTGCCAGTGGGATCCGACAGCCAGCACCAGCTGTCAAGGGATTCCACGCACAACCTCTTAAGTATGCCAGTCACCAGCATACTTACAAGGGGTCCCAATCTCAGAGAAATTCTGAGAGAAGGACAACACCTGATAGGAGGAATACCTATCGGAGGCCTGAGCCCAATCACAAGTTTTCTTCAAGGGCTGTGAAGGCTAGCCATGGTGGTCCACACTTTGAGAGACCACGAAGGCAACACGATCAGCCGGAAAAACATTTCCAAGGCTCTCAGCAGAAGAGTACTTCCAATGGAGCTACACACACAGCCACACCTTCCCAAATCAAAATCATGCATTATTTTAAAAGGAAGGGAAAGGCTGTTAATGATGTCAGCAAGGATAAAACCAAGCTGAAAATCACCCAAGTCTGGATTCCGAAAGGAATTATCCAGCGATCTAACCCTGCAGGACCCGCAGAAGATCGGGGACCTAAATGAATCTCATTTCTTTCTTGCAGGTACAGGATCATGCAACACAGCTTCATAGATCGAGCGAGTGGATCATAGACAGTGGTTGCTCCGCTCACATGACTGGTGAAGAATTTCTATTTTCAGATCTTACCAAGGTCAAAGGACCTCCAGTCATATTCGGTGATAACTCAAAGGGCAGAGTTATCAGCAAGGGCTGCATCGAGAAGGACGATGTCAGAATCATAAATGTATCCCTTGTCACCAACCTCAAGCACAACCTCCTGAGCATCAGTCAGCTGTGCGACTACGGGTACACAGTTACCTTTGAGAAATCAGAATGCCAGATCAAAGACAAGGAATCTGGCGAGACCAAGCTGAGAGGTGTTCGCAAAGGAGGACTTTATGTCGTCGACTGGCACAGCGGGAAGACTGACTCATGCTTCGTGGCCACCAGTTCCATGGAAACAAACTGGTTGTGGCACAAAAGGTTAAGTCATCTGAATTTCAAAACTATTAACTATCTGACTAAGCATGATCTTGTAGATGGTCTTCCCAAGGGCGGGTTCAAGAAGGAAGGAATTTGCAAGGCTTGCCAGCAAGGCAAACAAACTAAGAAGTCCTTCAAGAACCAATCGCCAGTCTGCCCCAGTACCAGTCAGGTACTCGAACTGCTACATATGGATCTTTTTGGACCAGTAGCACCTCAAACCATTGGAGGACGACGATATTCGCTGGTGGTAGTCGATGACTACTCGCGCTACGCATGGGTAAAGCTTCTCAGAACCAAGGATGAGGTGAAGATCATTCTTCCAGAGTTGATCATCCAAGCTCAGAAACAGAGAGAAGCTGTGGTGAAGCGGATTCGTTCGGACAATGGGACTGAATTCTGCAACAGTCTGCTGATGGATTTTTGCGCGGAAGCTGGTATCAAACATGAAAGATCTACACCTAGGCAACCGCAGCAAAATGGACTGGCAGAACGTAGGAACAGGACGCTGAAAGAAGCGGTCCGGTCCATGCTGGCAGAGTCCGGCTTAGGACAGAGTTTCTGGGGAGAAGCGTTGGTGACGGCCTGCTACACTCAGAATAGAAGCGGGATCAACGACAGACTCCAGAAAACTCCCTACGAAGTATATTATGGTCGTAAGCCTTCTATAGCTCATCTCCGTGCTTTCGGTTCACCATGTTATATCCATAATAATGGCAAGTCAAAGTTAAATGCTTTTTCGCCTAAGGCTGATGAGGGTGTCTTTGTCGGATATGGACATCCCTCTCACAAGGGCTATAGAGTATTTAACAAGACCACCAAACTTGTGGAAATAACATGCAATGTTGTTTTTGATGAAGCTACTTTAGTGCGCAGGACCTTACGACAACTGGCTGAAGATGTTCCTGAGGTCAATGATGTCGTTGATCAGTTGGGCAGGAATTCTTCCGATACTCAACCAACTGGTTCGACTAGACCTATGACTGGATCATCTTCACAACCAGTTCCCTCGGTTGCCCATCAGCAAATCGGGAAGGTCGGTGATGCAAATGACCTTGCTGAGACCTTACACTCAATCTCCCTGAGTAGATCTAGCAACAATCAAGGGGGAATTCCGACTGGAATCTTTGAGCCAGAAGACAACGATGAACCAGCTGGAATGGAGGTACCAGCTAATACTGACATCGTTGGTGAAGGTTCGGGAAGTCAGTCAGACAGTGAAGCTGATGAAGAAGTTCCAACTGGTGGTCAACCACCAGTTGCAGTTCCAGCTCCGACTGGTGAAAATATGGAAGTACCAGTCATCAGGACAGATGAACCTATTTCACAGCCGGCACCAGCAGTCGCTGGTCCTCCCAAATGGCTGAGGGATCACCCATCCGATGCTATTCTCGGTGATCCAGAAGGTTCTGTCCAGACTCGCCACGGCAGTGCGCTCCTAAGTTGCTTTATTTCTCAAATGGAACCTACTTCCATAGGAGTTGCGCTAGAATCTGCTGATTGGATTAATGCCATGCAAGAAGAGCTTGCTGAATTCACTCGCAACAATGTTTGGGACTTGGTGGAGAGACCATCACATCAGTCAGTGATTGGCACCAAGTGGGTTTTCAAGAACAAGCGAGATGAGAATGGCACCGTGGTCAGAAACAAAGCTCGTTTAGTCGCCAAAGGTTACAGGCAATGTGAAGGCATCGACTTCGACGAGACCTTCGCACCAGTTGCAAGAATGGAGGCGATACGGCTGTTCCTTGCGTATGCAGCGTATCACGGCTTCACAGTATTTCAGATGGACGTGAAGAGCGCCTTTTTGAATGGCGAACTAAAGGAGGAGGTATATGTCGAGCAACCTCCAGGCTTTGAGATAGGCACCAAAGTGTACAAGCTGAGAAAGGCCCTGTATGGATTGAAGCAGGCGCCCAGGGCTTGGTACGAAACGCTGTCACAATTCCTAACCAGTAATGGATTTCGGAAAGGGAAGATCGATAGGACTCTCTTCCTTCTCAAGGATGGTGGTGACATGCTGATGGTGCAAATATATGTCGATGACATCATATTCGGATCAAGGAATATATCTCTCTGCGAAAAGTTTTCTCAACTGATGCAAAATTCATTTCAGATGAGTATGATGGGCAAATTGACATACTTCCTAGGACTCCAGGTCCAGCAGTCAGCTGATGGTATTTTCATTAATCAGCGGAAGTATACCAAGGATTTAATTCAGAAATATTGCCCAGAGAAAACTAAGTCCCTAAGGATACCGATGAGCACCAGTTGTCAGATATTTCTCGATGAACAAGGGGAATCAGTTGATCCTACCATTTACAGAGGTATCATTGGATCACTTCTCTATCTCACTGCCAGCAGACCCGACATTTCATACTCAGTCGGAGGTGTGTGCCAGATTTCAAGCCAATCCGAAAAGGTCACACATGGAAGCTGCAAAGAGGATAGTGAAATATCTGAAGGGGACTGAATCTCTTGGAATATGGTATCCCAGGAATGATGAGCTTACACTCATTGGATATTCAGATTCAGATTTTGCTGGATGCCGTATAGATCGAAAAAGCACCAGTGGTACGTGTCAGTTTCTAGGACACAAGCTAATCAGCTGGTTTAGCAAGAAACAGCACTCCGTTGCTACATCTACCACTGAGGCTGAGTATGTTGCCGCTGCCAGTTGTTGTGCTCAAATTATTTGGATCAAGCAACAACTGGAAGACTATGAGGTGGACACTGGCTGTGTACCCATCTATTGCGACAACAACAATGCTATGTGCATCACGAAGAATCCGGTTCATCACTCCAGAACCAAGCACATAGACATTCGACATCACTTCATACGTGATCATGTCGAGAAGAAGGAGGTCAGCGTAGACTACATCAGAACTGAAGATCAACTGGCTGACATCTTCACCAAGCCACTGCCAGAAGCAAGATTCAAGGAGTTGTGCATCAAACTCGGTCTTATGGAGATTGATGCGAGCCCTAGTGATGAGGAAGAATGAGTCCCAGCTCTCACTCTGTTCTTGATCTTCTGGAGGATGCTGATTACGACTGAGTCCAAGCTCTTAGTCGCGATGACTCCCAACTGACAGATGGTACCTACTGGCGGAACTTATCTCTTAATGGCTAAGGAAATGAGTCCCAGCTCTCATTTCGAATCTTGCCAGCATAGGCCATCAGTCAAGGTAATATTGGGTCCCAGCTCCCAATACCAAGTGATGATGAGGACGGGAATTTCTTGAAGAGAAGATTATGCGGAATGAATTGAGTCCAAGCTCTCAACTCTTTCAATCTTTCAAAGTTGTCAGCAGACAACTGGTGACATTTCAACGACTGGTGAAAATTGAGTCCTAGCTCTCAATTTGTCCATGTACACGGGAACCAGTTGTAAGTATCAGTTGTAGACTGGTAAGAAGGCCATACTGGCAGGGGGAAGTATGCGACTGGTGTATACCACTGATGACCAGGTATACTTCTGATGACCAGATGAGTCCCAGCTCTCAACTGATGATCTCTTGAAGTCCAAGAGTCGTGCCAGCTGTCGCAGAAATGGCGGGACTGTTCAAATCCTCTTGCGTGTGCGTACCTCAGAATTTAATGCGGCATTTAATGCCACATTTAATGCGCACAGTGACTGCGCAGTCAAAAGCACGTTCGCCACCAATCACCGAGCGCCAAGTCAGCTCCACGTCGTGGCCCCCTTCAGCACGTCCGCGCACGTCACCACCGGGAAGCGGGCCTGCTGATGACCGTAGATTCTGACTTGCTGAGAATTCATCTCGGTCGTTTAATCTTGCATGGCCCCGAGTATAAATACCCGATCTCCTTCATCGGGTTAACCTTTACGATCCCTCATATTTTCAGAACCCTAAATCTGTTCAAATTCCTTCAACTTCCTTTGATATTTTCTGAAGTCATGGCGTCTTCTTCGCAACCTCCTGATGATAACCCCTCTACATCATCCTCAGAGTCTCTCGACTTACCCCTCGCTGAAGCTCATATGCCAACATATACTGGCATTGTAAAGATAGAGGATATTGATTATAGCCATCCTTTTGCCAGACTGGTTCAGCTGAATAGACCGCCGACCCGACATCAACTCTCCAACGCACAGATAAGGGCTGCTCAGGTGCAAAAAGAGAAAATTTTGAATGAGAAATTGGCCCTGAAACATTTCGGCGAAGCGCTGATGGAGATAATTGACCGAGAACAGCTCCGACCGTACCTCACGGCGACCCCCAGAAACTTCCACCCTCACATGGTAGCCGAGTTCTACGCTCGGGCGGTTATAGCTGACAACAGGAAGTCATTCACCACGTCAGTTTTCGGCCACCTGATCACGATTGATGTCGAATACCTCGCCAACATGTTTGGGATGAGGAGCGCTGGCGAGGAAGTGGCCACGTATCATCGTGATGATACGGTGGAATTCCGGAGGAGATGGGCGGAGTGGAAGAAAGCGGCAGTGACTGAGTTCTGGACCGGCATGAAGAAGTCCGAGATGGAGGACTTCTGGCAAATGGTGTGCGACATTGTGGTTCGCATGCTACAATGTGAGGTCGGATCGTACGCCGAGCTAAGCCTGCGGAAGTTTTCGGTGATGTGTGCCCTAGTGGATGGAGTTCAGGGCAACTGGGCCGAATTCCTTTTTGGTCGGCTGTTGGAGAATGTGGATCGGAACCTCACCGTGCCGACTGAAGGAAAGTTTGCCCACGCAGTCTCGTTCGGGCTGCGGATCAGCCACATCTTGGAAGTGGAGATGGGTGGAGGCGTTGACCAAGGGGAGAGACTGGTCCCCTCAGACTTTATACCAGTCTCCAAGGTCAAGCAGGCTGACCCCGATTACAAGAAGCCGCGCCGGTTGAAAGGCAAGAAGGCAGTGAACCCTGATGAGGCCGTTTCTGAGGAGGACTCAGAAGACCTGGGGGAGCAAGTGCCAGCTGTGGCTCTCCCACTGCCAGCAGTGGCGAAGGCGGAGTTGAAGCGAAAACTAGAGACGGAGTCTCTCTTCGCTATGATGGAGGAAGCGGTGGCTGAGGCTACTGGCGTTCATCCTCGAGAAGTACAACTGGTACCAGCCACCAAGCCTCCATCCCGCAAGAAGCCGAAGACCCACCAGCACCAGCAGCCTCCGCAAGCTGTTGCTTATGATCCTGCGTCTGGAAAGATCTCAATTCCAGTCAAAAAGTCCATTTTGGGACTGACTGAGGAGGAGACCCTCGAGAGGATGACTCGCAAGAGGAAGCGAATCCAGACCAGAGCCCAGAAGGAGGCCGAAGAGGCCAAGAAGGCGAAGCAAGCCTCTATTATCAAGAAGAAACAAGCTCAATCCAGGCTGCGAGCCATTGTCGCCCAGCAGAAGAGAGAGGCTGAGCTGGCAGCCCATGATGAAAGATTTGCCAAAATCAAGGCTGAGACCGAGGCCAGGCGCCAGGAGCAACTGGCCGACCAATTGCGCCAGGTGGCCAAGGGAAAATGGGGAGTCCCCGAGACTTCAACAAGTACCGTGCCACCAGCACCAGCACCAGGCGAGATCTTACCCGATGAATCCTTTACACGCCTGCTGGTGATGGGCGCTGACGAGGACGTACTATCCCTTGTGGATATGTACCAGGATGAGGAGGAGATCGCTGAAGTCCCTCCACCCGCGCAAGGGGGTGGTGGAGGTGATGAAGAAGTCCCACTGGCGACGCAACGGGAAGCCAGTGGAGGAGTAGAGGAGCGGGCGACCACCCCGGTAAAACTGGCGAGTTTCTCTGATGAAGAGTCTGAATCAGAGGAACAGGAGCAAGCGGCGGAAGAGGAGGCCGCGGACATGGAGACCACTGGTGGAGTGGCAGATGAACAACCACCACCGGTAGTACATCGCTCAACCGTGCAGAGGATGGAGCCGAAGGATCTTTTCCCTGATTTTGATGCTGAGGCTCGTGCTCATGCCGGTCGTCCAAAATCTTCTGAAGCCTCAACATCTTCGGGATGACAAGCGGCATCCTCATCAGCACCAGGACGCGCTGAGCGACGAGAAAGAAGGTCCTACATGATCAGCATTCACTACATCCACCTGATCGATGAGGATGACTTTCAGGCTCAAGTGACAGGGGTGCACCGGTGGGAGCACCGCGGGGAGATGGCATTTTATAATTCCAGGGTGCCTGAATTCTCAATCTTCAACATAATCCCGACCAGCGGCCTCCCCCACCAGTCCGTTTATGCTTCAAGAATTTATGACTGGTGCCTGCCCCTGCAACCGGTGGAATATTACAATTCCACATTGTATGAATATGCGGAGAACATCACGGTGGAAGTAGAGAGTGCCGTCGATGATGAGATAATTGCAGATTTCAGATATCTGTGGAGAGTGAGTCCGGAGCTGTTTAGGGAGTTCCGGCGGTGGAAGATTTTTGACCGGTGCGAGCGCCGATTAACTGTGGAAAAGCGCTCTGTGCTATACGCCCGGCTCGGACTGGGTTACTGGAGAGCGGAGGAGGAGTGGGCTCACGCATTCATGGATACAGATGCTGAGAACCCCCAGCAGCTATCCGTCAGGCGGATCAAGCGCTGTTTGAAGAAGATAGCTGACTACCGGAAGCTGACTGGCACCTCCGGCCTCCCGCATCCGAAATTGGTGAAGTTACCTTTCCTCCAGTTCCATGTCACCAGCCGAGGGTACCAAATGGTCTACGCGCTCAGACGCATCCGAGTACTGGTCAATCTTCCAAGGATCCCTCCCTACCATGCTACATTGTTCGACATGGCTGCCAGCGCTCTGCTGGTAGACCACTTAGTAGAGGAGGATCCCTCTCGTGGTTGGTGGCTGACCCTTGCTGTCCCCCCTGTTCCTACTGTTTCGGGCGATCTAGTCCCTAATCATATGGACTGGCAAGTGGTGGAATTCACAGCCCCACCCGTTTTTGAACAAGTCCAGCCAGCAGAAGCAGCAGCAGTGCCAGTAGTGGAGCCAGCAGAAGCCACAGCACCAGCCAAGGAGCCAGCCGAATCAGCGCCAGCCAGGGCTGCAGCCGTAACGGAGGAGCCTTCCACCTCAATGGAAGCTTCAGCGGAGCCCATCTCTGAGATCCATCCTCCAGCACATCTTCTTGCACTTATTGACGCAAGGATGGATCAACGCTTGGCCACCTTCCGAACTGAATTTGCTCAACAATTGGAGTCCGTCACCGCCGTCTCCACCTTTTTGGCGCAGATCCAAGAGGGGGAAAGGGTGCGAGCACTGGCTGAAGCAGAGAGAGCCCGACTTGCTGAGGAAGAGAGACGGATTGCTGCTGAGGAAAGGCTGAAGAGAGAACAAGACATGGCCGCACTTGCAGAGATCCTGAGGTCTATCACAAGCGCAAGAACTCAATCACCAGGATCATCATCCAAGCCATAGTCTAGTTTCTCTATTTTTGTAAGTAAATGCTTATCAGCTAGACTAGTCAGCTATCACTCCTGTACATGTAATTGCTACACCTCTAATGGAATGATTGCTGACAAGTTGATGACAATCTCTTATTGTCCAACAATTGTCTAAGTTTTTACTTACCAGCTGAACTTACACATCCAGTGTAATCAGCACCAGCACTCGTCTACATTCTTTAAATCTATTTTTGCTCTGATCTCAATTTTCATATTTTAAACGAGCAATATCCCTCTTAGTTTGAGGGGGAAGATTTTAGTTAGAGCTGATGT
>JAPKLW010001514.1:18885-42052 GCA_026898455.1 Plectranthus barbatus | reverse complement strand
TATACAAAACACTTAATCATTTATGCTTTCTGTATACAATCCCAACAGCTAGGACCCTCGTACCTTGTACCGGACCTCAAGGAAATGGCATTGACTAGTTTGGCCTTCTCAGGATTGGCTTCTGTGGTGCTGGCGAGCTAGCCTGGCTTGTGTTGATTGCTCAAAGCAGTAGCAATCTGACTGAGTTGCACATCGAGCATCTGAAGGTGTTTCGTCATGTGCTGCATATGAGTGGACATGTTCTTCACCTCAGTTTCCACCTTGCCAAACCGATTGTCGGAGCTTTTGATGAACTTGTCGAGTGTCTCCTCCAGCACGGACCTCTTCTTCTCCACAATCTCTCCTCCGGTTCCAACACTGAATCCTGATGGAGGATTCTCAGCTGCATAAGGGTTAGAATAAGAAAAACCAGGATGGTTCTTAGCACTATAATTGTACCCTTGATTGTTGGCTCGGTAGTTGTTGTTGTTGTAACCTCCATTGGCATAGTTCACTTCAGCGGTATTGGAGGTGCTCGAACTGTCTCCTCGGTTGATGTAGTCGGCCTCAACAGGAACGATGGCCATAGTTGGATCTGACATAGCTGCTACCGAAGCTCTACCGGCCTCCAACTATTTGAACTCTTCTCGGAGCTTCTTCACTTCTGCCACCACATCAATTTCCGGAGTAGTGGTCACTGCTTTGACTGCTTTCTGCCTTTCAGTAGGCCATTCATGACTGTTGAGGGCCATGTCTGCAAGAAGTTGCATCCCCTCTTCTCCACTTTTCTTTATGAGAAGTCCTCCAGCTGAAGCATCAACCAATTCTTTTAAGTGAGGGGTTAATCCTTCATAAAAATGGCATACCTGCATCTCAAGATCAATCCATTGGCCGGGGCACATCCTCAATAGCTCTTTGTATCTCTTCCAAGCTTCATAGAGGGTCTCATCGTACTTCTGGCTGAAGTGAGTGATGTCGGACTTCCTCTTCATGATGACACTGGGCGGGAAGAAGTTGGTGAGGAACTCTGCCCGAAGTTATGCCCATGTGGCAATTTTGCTCTTGTCCAATCCAGCAAACCAAGACCGGGCCTCATCCCTGAGAGAAAAAGAAAACAAACGCATCCGGATGGTGTCTTGAGGCACTCCGTTCTGCTTGATTGTGTCGCACACCTCGATGAACTGACTGAGGTGGCCGTACGGGTCCTCAATAGCCTTCCCTGCATACTGGTTTTGCTGGACCATCTGAATCAGGCCTGTCTTCAGCTCGAAGTTGTTGGCATCAATGCCAACTTGGAATCCTGGCTCCTCTCGCTGTGGAAGGAAACGATCTAGTATGGATCTTTGGGGCACCACAATCTGCCTTTCAGGGTTTCCTCCATTGGCCATAGCTGCCAGTCTGGCAGCCTGCTCTGCTTGAACTGCTTGTGCTACTTGAAGTTGCTCTCTGAGTTGTCGGACCTCATTCATGAACTGTCTTTGCTCCTCGGGAGTCATGTTTTGGAGTTGTGCTTCTGGTGGTTGCTCCATCTCAGGCTCCCTTTCCTTGTTCTTTCCTTTGCTTTTGTTTCTCCTACAGGTAGCTTCAATTTCTGAATCGAAGGCTTCAAGATTCTTCCCCCGAGCTCTTGTGTTCATGCACCTGAAGAGAAAACAGAAAACTAGGAATCAGTCTCTGTGTCGACCGACAGGGTGACTGTCGATCGACAAGGGTGCTGCTTCTGTGTCGAGCGACAGAGGATCTGTCGATCGAAACAGAAGTAAAAATTTCACACACATGCACCCGAACAGAAATAAAAACTCAATCCAGAAATCTGACTATCCCCGGCAACGGCGCCAATTTGATCAGCTGTAAAAATTAACAGTTTTATTATAATATAGCGATGCAAATAAATTTATAAATCCAAAGGTATGTCGAACCCACAGGGATAGTACAACGAAATCATCTCATGTACTGGTATAGTTTATCTATTCTTTGTTTGAGAAAATCCAAATTTGAATAAGGTTTTTGTTTGGAAAAATAGAAAATTAATCTTGGGAATAAAATTCAATAATAAAAAGTACAGATTCTAGGAAAATCAACCAATCCATTCAACCATGCATAAACAATCAATCCAAACCCAAAATAATCATTAAGGTGGGAAATCTGTTAAATTGGAATTAATTCCTTGGTTGGGCAATTAAAACCTAGATTACTAGAAAGTGAATTTTGCCTCTCGGTCTCAAGAACACAAACTAGTCAATCTCAATAAAGATACAGATTTAAAAACCCTACAACTGATTCTTCTTTTTGAGACAGAAACCAATTATATCAAAATTCTATTTTTCTATTATTAATTATCTCCTCTCGGTCTCAAATTAATAACTATAAACCTAATCCAATTTTCATCTCTCGATCCTTCAATTGAAAATAGATTTTGGAGTGAAAAACATAGAATTTGAACCAAGTTAATTAGGGTTTGGAATTAATGAATTAACACATGCTAAAAAGGATGGAGAAAACCCTAGAACCTGTTAAGGGTTCTAGCCTAACATATTAAAATCACACATTGAAATAAACATAAAATAACTTACTTGAATCATTAAAGAAATAAGAACATTTAATTACTTCAATTTCTTGAATCCAAAGCAACAATAAAAATTAAAGAATACTGGAAAAATAAAGGGAATTTAAAGACTAAAATAATGCTGAAAAAGAACTTATAAAAACTGAAATTAAGACCTAAAGAGACTCAATTTTCGAGCCTAAAAAGTCCTATTTATAGGGGGAGAAATCAAATCTTCAAAAGGTAATGGTTTGGGAAGGAAAAATCTCCAAATTGGGCAAAAATATGCCTTTCCGGCGTGCCTGTAGATCGACGGGATGCCTGTCGATCGACAGGAATGCAGATCACAAGTTTCCAGAATTTTGACCTCTGTTTCGATCGACAGGATTCCTGTCTCTTGACACAGAAACCTCTGTGTCGACTCCCTCTGCGCAGTCTCACGGTTTTGGCCATAACTTTTGCTCCCGAACTTCGATTGACCCGATTCCAGTTGCGTTGGAAAGATAACTCAAAGATCTTTCCAATTCCATGCTCCATTAGGTCAGATTCCACGTGTGGAAGAATTAGTGACTGTTCCATTGAACATCAACTGCTTTCGGTACGGGTTTTCATTGATTTTAGCCTAAAACCTGCAAAATATTACCATGACAAGCATAATATCCCCTATAAATACTTCATGCTCGATTATTAACTAAAAACTCAAGTAAATACAAGAAACTAATAAGAAAACAACGTGATAAGTGAGGTAAAATACGAGCTTATCACTTCTCAACTTCAGTTTTGAGGGAGTCATCTGCCTCAATCTTTTCCACAGCTCTGATTTGAGGCCTCCTCGGGTTCGCCCATTTTTGTGTATGCAATGCCATATTCCTAAACAGCTTCAATGCCTTTACTGTAGATATGCTCATGATGGATCCCCCAGCTGCATTATCCACGGACTCCTGAGTCCTCTCATTCATCCCCCGGTAGAAGATGTGAGCCTGCTCCTCTGCATCGACTCCATGATCGGGGCAACTCCTGAGCAGTTCATTGAACCTGCTCCATGCCTCAAACAGTGACTCGTCCATCCTCTGACGGAACTGTAGAATTTCCATCTTCCTCTGAATGATGACAGAGGGTGGAAAGATATTCGAGAGGAATTCAGCTCTCAATTCCTCCCATGTCCGGATCCTGCTGCAGTCCAGTCCGGTAAGCCAAGATCGGGCTTGATCCCTAAGTGAGAAAGGGAACAACTTCAGTCGAATCATGTCCTGTGCCACCCCATTCTGCTTGATGGTGTCGTACACCTCCACAAACATCCGCAGGTGTGCATAGGGGTCCTCCACAGCTCTGCCGCTGAACTGGTTCTGCTGAACCATCTGAATTAGCCCGGTTTTAAGTTCAAAATTATTGGCATCGATGCCAATATTGAATCTCTCATTGCCGGGCTGCGGCTTGTACTTTCTCCCCATCGCGTTCGGATCCTCATCATCCGAATTATCCAGACGCTGTCTCTCTCTCTCTTGCTTTCTTCGTGCAGCCTCTCTTTCAAGTTCTCTTTCAGCTATCAGCTGCCGAACTATCTCTCGCATCTGGTGCATCTCCCAAATAAGGGCCAAAGTATCCCCGCTGTAAGCTGAGTATCCGGATCTTCCAGTGGAGGCATATCCGGGTCGACCTCTTGTGGGTTTTGATCAGTAGGTGGTTCCATCTTTTTCTTTCTATTTCTCCTTCTACACGATCGAAAGCCTCAAGTGGTCCGCCTCGAGCCCTCGTGTTCATGCACAACCTGAGACGAAAACCAGGACAGAAGTCAGTTTGGCATCAATCGATGCAGGGTTACATCGATCGATGAATGGGAGTGATTGGCATCGATCGACGCAGGTATGTGTTGATCGACGCACAAAAGTGATCGACATAGATCGACGCGAGTAGGCATCGATCGACACCGAGAAAAAAATTACACACGCACACGTACAGAAAAATAAAACTCAATCCAGCAAATCCTAAAACGAACTAGTAACAAGATAAAATCTAACAAGTCCTCGGCAACGGCGCCAATTTGATCACTGTAAAATCTACAGATAAATTGCAGAACAGTGGCAAATAAAATTTATAACTCAAGTCGAACCCAAGGGAATTGTATGGGGAAATTATCCTATGTACTAATTATGGTCCTAAAATTCATTGTTTGAGTAAACAGAAAATAGGGTTTTGGTTTTATAAAAGTAAAGAAAACAATACTGAAAATTAAAGAGTTTGTGAAAGCAAATTCAAAGGGACAAAGATTCTAGGGCAAATATTCAATTAGGATACATGCAAATCACTCAACTCAGCATTGGTGGGAATTCATAAAATACTATAACTTCTTGGTCTGACAATTATAGCCTAGGTTACTATTATGTGAATGTGTGTGCTTTGTCGGCCTCAATAACATAGTAATAATCAACCTTCTTTAATCCACAGATTTAATCCCTACAATTATTATCTTCCCCTAGGACAGAATATCAATTGTATTCAAATTCTTTTTCCTGTTATTAATTTTCTCCTCGCGGTCTTTCAATTAATAACTTTAAACCTAGAATTAATATTATCTCTCGATCTCACAATTCTAGATTCTACAAATTAATTCAGGAACTCAAAAACCATGTCTATTGAGTTGAATAAATTAAGCATGCATTCAGAATTGAATATTCATAGCCCTAGAACCCGATAGGGTTTCTAGCCACTCATCGCAGATAGAAATCCAAAAGAAAACATATTAAATTGCATAAAAGTAAAGAACTTACAATAGAAATAAAGGGTTTCGTGTTTCCCAACTCTCAAAACTCTAAATACTCGTGCAGAATGAAAGATAATGAAAAAGTATCAAAAATGTATGAAAAGGTGTCTAATAATTTGAAATTACTTAGGTATTTATAGAGGTGGATATGTATCTAATCAAATCTGGGGCCAAAATATGATATAATTCGAGTTTAATCGAATTTTCGCGTTAGCAAGATTCGTGTCGATCGATATGGTTCTGCATCGATCGACGCGAAGCATCCACGTCGATCGATATGGATTCCACGTCGATCGATGGGTCCTTCACTTTCCAGACTTGGTCATTTCTCGCCCCTTCTGCGCGGTCTCACGGTTTTGGCCATAACTTCCTCTCCCAAAATCCGATTGACCCGATTCCAGTTGCGTTGGAAAGCTAACTCAAAGCTCTATCCATTGCCATGCGCCAATAGCCCGAATTCCTTATGTGGAAAAATTCTTCACTGCTACTCTTGCACGGCACTGCTTTCGGAACGATTTTACAGTGAATTTGGCCTAAAACCTGTAGAAACACACCATAGCACGCATAATACCACCCAATATAGACTCATGCATAAAATATGTAGATAAACTCAATAAAACTACATAAAATAGTAGAAAATAATATAGATAAGTGAGTAAAATAATGAACTTATTAATACTTGGCAATGAAATAATTCCCATTCAACATTTGTTTTGCCAGCCGGCTTAGCACTAGCAAATACAGATGAGTAGTAATCTTTCACATAAAGAAGATCTTCCATCTTCCCCTTCCATACATGATAGTTAGACCCATTCAGAGTATCCGAAAGGGATTCTAGAGAGAGAAACTCTCCCTTCTCTCTAGAATTTGAAAAATCTCGTTTGTTCTCCCTCCACCCCTCCACCATCGCCCGTCCATCGCCTTCCCCCCCTACCACCATATTTTCCGACCACCCCCCCTAACCGCCGACCACCATCCCTCCGACCACCTCCCCCGCCGCCGGCCGAGAACAGTTTGGGGCACCCTCTCCCCTCTAGAACCAACGTGTCCTGTTTCTGGTACTGTTCATCATCACCCATCGAGATCCCCTTCACGTCGCTGCTGTTGCTATCTGCCTTTGCTAACGCCGTTCTGTTTTCCGGCAATATTATCGTGAACCCTGGTCTCCTTGTTCACGTTTCTGTCCTCGCAGCCAGATCTGATTTTCTGGCGTAGGGTTGTTGTTCGCGTTATTCCCTCCGGCGATTTGACGCGAACGGTGCTCCCTTGTCCCGCGTTCGTTAACCCTAGCCACCATCAACGCTGCCCCCAATCTGTTTGGCGTTGGGTTCTCTGAAGCGACGTGAGTGACTGTTCATCTTCTTGCGACTGTTCATCTGCTCGCTGCCCTTTACTCTCATCGGCGCTGCTTCTCCGGTATCCTGCTCGACTTCCTCTGAGGACAGGGTGCGAAGGGTGTTCTCACACCGGTATTCGGATGTTGAATACCACATACCCGGTGCTGCTGGCTTTCCGGTGTATTCCCGTGCCCAGGTGAAGTTGATAGTTTGCTGTGACGTGTTGGGTGATTCGAATTGGGGGTCTGAACTGCTACTACTTCCGACACTGCGATTCATCTCTCTTCCACGGCCTGCAATTTGAGCCTGGTTATTCGATTCTCATTTTCCCTGACCACTATTCCTTATTCATCTCGCCCAGATATCTATTTCGTCAATTGTGGACTGACCACCCACTATTGTCGAATCTTTGAGCCTCTGAGTTTTTGTGTGTTGGGTGTTAATTATCCTTGTCAACGTGTTGTTGCTGCGAGCTTTGTCATCCCACGGGTTGACTGAGTCTGGACTTTTCTAACCTCCCCTCCCTATTTTGGTTCTGGCTTTTATTCGAACAGGTGGTAGGTATGATGAACCACGATTCTGGGGCTGGCCCGGCTGCTAATGTGACCTCTGGTCCTTTACACAATCGGGACAAGAACCCCTGGTTGATTGGCAAATTTTTGGAAGAACCAACTGTTCGTTTTGAAGATACGGTGCTGCGTCATGTTGATCTAAATTGTGAAAAACTCTGTTTAAATAACGATGACTGCATTGATGAAGATAACTTTATGGGCTGCTGCCTTTTGGGTTTTTACGGAGGCCGGTTCCCGGGGAAGGAAGCCACGGAAAACGCTGTTAAGAGATGGGCTCGACCGGTTAAGATAGCATATCACCCCAAGGGATGGCTTATCATCCGGTGCAGATCGGCTGAGGACAGAGAGGTAATACGTAATCAAGGTACGCAATATGTATTTGGTATTCCTCTTGTTGTCT
Source organism: Plectranthus barbatus (assembly GCA_026898455.1). Lineage (NCBI taxonomy): Eukaryota > Viridiplantae > Streptophyta > Magnoliopsida > Lamiales > Lamiaceae > Plectranthus > Plectranthus barbatus. Next base: position 34,458 of record JAPKLW010001514.1, on the reverse strand, counting down.
GCTCGCTTCCGGCTGATTTTCGGTTTGACTCTTCCCCGGAATTTAAATTTCGCATATGGATTACATTGCCTAATTTGCCGCTTCGATTGTGGAATTTAAATGCTCTTAGTAAAATTGGATCTATGATTGGAGAACCTATCCAAGTTGATCATCGTGTGCTGTTTAGAAAATCTGTTGCAGGTCCCCGGTTGTTGATTCTTGTCGATGCTTTGGCACCCAGGAAAGAGCATGTGTCGATTGTTATGCCGAATGGCATGGAATTTGAACAGGAAGTTGTTTATGAATTCTTTCCAAGCTTTTGTTCTTCTTGTCGTAGGATGGGGCATACGGTTGATAAATGTCCTAATAATAAGAATACTATTAACCCGGGCACTCCCATCCCTCGTAGGGAGGGTAAGGAGCTCGTTTCTGATGATGCAGGTGGGTGGGAGACACAAGGACGTCGGTCCCGGGCTGCAGCTAGGAAAAGAGGGCTGAATAACAAGAATGCTAGCCGTCCGACTAGTAAGGCTCCGGCTGATCCGAATCTTCCCAAATCAGCTCCGAATTTGAGGAGCCGCTCTTTGAGTGTGGCCCCTAATGCTAGGAGAAAATCTGTCGGAACTTGGCACCGTAAGGAAACGGCGAATGCTCAGGTTGTTCCTAACTTGAAATCGGCTGCGGAGACTTCCAAAGCTACTCACACTCGCGAGGAGAATCGGGGAGTTCCTTTAAACAAGCATACTTATTTTAATTCTCCGGAATCTTCCCTCTCCTTGGGCAATGCTCATGTTGGTGTGATTTGTGTGCAGGATGGTTCACCGTTAACTCGGACTGCCACCCTCGTCGCCCCTAATGCGGATGTTAGCCCTAGGCAGCGTGCCTCCGAGACGCGCCAGCTGGATATTGATCAAGATGACTTATTGGAAGATGTTCCAAATCCTTCGGCAAACCTGCAAAAGAGCGTAAAAAACTCCAGAAAAACTGCTGCAGCGAGCCAAGGAAATTTGCTTCACCACGACACTCCGGGATCTGCACCGGCCGCCTCTGATTTTTTACAGCTCCCTAACATGCCTATGGAGATGGCGAATGGTCGTTTGGGCCAATCGGATGCGGGGGATAGAGCAGAAAATTCGTCAAAGGCAGAGAAAGCTGTTTCTGAAAATGCTGAAAATGCTGCGGCTGCTGTTGGTAAATCCCCCGTAGCCGACCCTGAGGGGTCCCGTACTTCCTCCCCCTATTTTTCCCAGCATGCTAAGACATATACGGAGACGGGAAATCAAATTGGGGGCCATTTGGATGAGGGGGTAAATTCAGAAAATTCAAACAGTTCCTCTCCCGACGCCACCAATAGTGCTGCGAAGGGAATGAGCTTGATTCCCACTACATTTGTGGATTTGGCTAACTCCTCCCATCCTCATTTGAATGAATCTGGGGAAATATCTCCTCCGTCGAGGAAATGGTCAGATGTTGTTCGAACCCCGGAGTCTCCGTCGGGTAGTATCTCTTCTACTTCCCGTTCTTGTACTCTTGTTTCTACTTCTAATTCCTTTCAGGTTTTGGGACAAATTCCACGAGCTGCAAAAGGTAAATTTGGTGTTGGAATTGCTTTGGACAATACAGTGGATAAGGAGGATGCGGTTACAAGTAAGTTGGTGCACAACACTAGTGACAGCCCCCCCGATTCCGAAGTGGGAGACAAACAAGAGAAAGGTAACACATTGAGGAAATCGGTTCGCATTAAGAACCGTGTGGCTAGAACCAGCTGTCCCCCTACCCTAAGGGGTGTTCGGAGTGAAAAAGAAGGACGGTGGAGATGATTTTTGCAGCATGGAATGTTAGGGGACTGCAGAAGGCCCATAAACACTCTGCGGTAAAAAATTTAATTTCTACTCGTTCTCTTGATCTTGTTATTCTTGTTGAAACTAAACTTAGGGAAAATTCTTTTGCTAAGTTTATGTCTAGTTTATCAAATTCCTTTCCTGATTGGAGTTTTGTTAATAATTTTACCTTTCGACCATTTGGTAGGATTTTGGTACTGTGGAATTCTCTTCGTGTGGATTTGCAGGTTGTTTCGATTGAGGATCAGGTTATACACTGCAAGATTAAATGGAAACCCACCGGGTCTTTATTTAACCTTAGTGCAGTGTATGGCTTTAATCCTCTTGCCCAACGAAGGACTCTCTGGAACTCTTTGATCTCCAATGTGTCGTTGGACGAACCTGCTTTTGTGGCAGGAGACTTCAACGCTATTTTGCACCCGGATGAGCGGATTGGTGGTAGGAGACCGGTTGAGAAGGAGTATACTGAATTTTCTGATGCTTGTTCTTTTTTGAGCTTGCAGGATACGCCTTCTTCAGGTGTACATTTTACTTGGTCAGAAGGAGGCACGTTCTCCAAAATTGACCGTGTCTTGGTTAATGAAGCTTGGTTTGAGGCGGGCTGGTATTGCAGATCTGAATTCCTTCCACGAGGAATACATTTTGATCACTCGCCGAGTATTACTTACCTTTTCGAGCAGGTACCTCGTTTCAAACCTCCCTTTAAATTCTCTAACTTGTGGTTGGAGCACGATGATTTTGACAGGGTCTTAAAGGACAACTGGAAGGTGGAAAGGGCAGAGTCTGATTGCCAGCGCCACCTTGCAGACAAGTTGGAGGCTTTACAGGGAGTGCTGAAGAGGTTTAACTTCAAGGAGTTCGCTTTCCTCCAGGACAGGGTCAAAGCTGCTAAGGCTAATCTGGAGGAGGTTCAAATGGATCGTGATAGGAACCCACTTGATGGGAATCTGAGGAATAAAGAAATTGAACTCCGTAAGGAGGCGGCTCGCTTGGACACTGCTGAGTATGAATTTTTCCGCCAGAGAGCACGTGGTATCCACTTGGTTAAAGCAGATAAGTCCACTGCCTATTTTCATTCTTTTGTGAAGAGAAAGCATGGACGTAATGTCATTTCTTTTTTATGTGATGCGGATGGCGAGGTGTATAGTGATATGAATAGAATTAGGAATGATTTTATTCAGTTCTATTCTAATTTGTTTGGGCGCTCTGTTCCTCGTACTGCTGTTGTTCCTTCTGTTTTTCTTGCAGGTACCAGGTTAAGCAGTGAAGAGCAGCAAAGATCAGTTCGTTGGGTATCGGCCTTGCAAGTCCGTGAGGCTATGTTTGGGATTGGAGATGACAAGGCACCGGGTCCTGATGGATACTCCTCCTCTTTCTTCAAGAAGAATTGGAGTCTTGTGGGTCCCGAGGTGGTGGATGCGGTGCAGGAGTTCTTTGAGAAAGGGGTCCTGCTTCGCAAACTCAACCATACTGTGGTCTCCCTAATCCCGAAGAAGGCGCATGAGCCTACTGTTGCTGATTTTCGTCCTATCTCTTGCACTAACACTGTCTATAAAACTATTACTAAGATTCTGGCTGATAGGATGTCATTGTTTTTGCCCTCTATTATTAACCCTGCACAGGCTGCTTTCCTACGGGGAAGGAATATCACTGATAATTTTCTTTTGGCGCAGGAAATAGTTAGAGGCTTTGAGAAGAAGACGCAGAGAAAAGGAGTTGGGCGGTGCTTATTGAAGATTGATCTACAGAAGGCCTACGACTCTGTCTCTTGGGAGTTTCTATATGAGGTCCTCCACGGTTTGAACTTTCACCCTCAGTTCATCCATTGGATTATGATATGTGTGACTTGCCCTACGTTTTCGTTGTCTATGAATGGGGGGGTGCATGGTTACATTGAGGGTAGGAGGGGTCTGAGACAGGGTGATCCTATGTCTCCGATTCTATTTCTTCTGTGCATGGAGTATTTGTCTAGGCTCTTATCTGTAAGGATTAGGGACTCTAGATATGCGTACTTGCCAAAATGTGATTCGTTGAATATTACACACCTTATGTTTGCTGATGATTTGTTGGTGTTTGGCAAGGGTACTGTTGCTGGTATGCAGGTTGTGGCTGATGCCCTCAGGGAATTTTCTGCGACGTCGGGACTTGTGATTAATAACCGCAAGTCTAACATATATTTTGGGGGACTCAGTAGGTGGGAGGAGGAACAGATACAGCAGTTGTTTGAGTTTCCAGTGGGGACTTGGCCGATCAAGTTTCTGGGGCTTCCTCTTGCTTCTCATAACCTTTTGAATGATCAATATTCTCCCTTGATTGATCAGATTACGGGGCTTATTCGGAGATGGTCTAATAGTTCTTTATCTCTTGCAGGAAGGGCGGAATTGATTAGAGCTGTGGTGCAGGGGGTGGAGAACTATTGGTTTCAGGTCCTTCCGATTCCGGAGGGTGTGATTGACCGGATTAACAGGCTGGTGAGGACCTTCCTTTGGGGAGCTAAGTCTTCGCCTGTAGCCTGGAAGACGGTCTGCACCCCAAAGGAGGAGGGGGGTCTGGGTATTCATGATGTGAAGAAATGGAATGATGCCCTTTTCACGAAGGTGCTCTGGAATATACATAAGAAGACGGATTCATTGTGGATTCGCTGGGTCCACACGGAGTACTTGAGGGGAGATGATCTATGGACTTTTAATATTAACTCTCGAGACTCTGTGTTTTTGAAGAGGATTTTTACTCTTCGTGATTCTCTTTTGCAGGCTGCTTCAGGGGATGCGGAGAGTGCGGGCAGACTACTTGATAGGATGTTCGCTCAGAAAGGGGTGATTGGGGCTTACGAGTTCTGGAGGATTAAGGGGACTCGGCGCTTTTGGCACAAGAACATATGGAAGTCTCCTATCCCTCCTCGTTTTTCTGTTACCCTTTGGTTTATTTTACATGGCAGGCTTAAGACTAGGGACCGCATGTGCTTTTTAAGTGATGATGTGCCCTTGGTCTGTCAGCTTTGTGACTCTGTTAATGAAACTGCTAAGCATCTCTTTTTTGAATGTAGGGAAACCTCACGGGTTTGGAGGGATGTGCGGGAGTGGCTTGGACTGAAGCATAGGACATCGACCGTGGAAGCTGCGCTGAAGTGGTGCCTGCGGGAGAGAAGCTGGTCCAAAGTCTTGAAGAAAGCCCGTTATCTTGCTCTGGCCGCCACGGCGAACCATATCTGGCATGCTAGGAACAAAAAAGTCTTTAATGGTGCTCCCTTTGATGCCGCTGCAGTTGTGAAGGGCATTAAGGAGGACGTTTTTCGTATTCTTTACTCGGTGTTCCCGATAGATGAGGTTGTTGCTCATCTTGACTGGAATACCCATTAGTGGTCTCTTCTGTGTTTTCTGTTGGTTTGTAATCATATCGATAGTGTGATGTGGGTGGGCTGACCTAGTTAGTATGCCTACATCGCTTGGTTTTGAGTATGATGAAGGGGGATGTCGTGCTGACCTGGTTAGGATGGCATTTCTCTTTCGGACTTAGGACTACTATCGGTATGATCGTTTTGGGTGGTTGATTTCTTTTGGGTTATCTCGGTAGGTGTGAGATTTGGGCCATTGTCGGGCTGGTCACCTTATAGTGTGCTTAGTTGTCATCTTTCTACCGGGGTATGCCCCGTGTACTTGTATTTGCAGGGTTAGATTGCTTGTCCCGATGGTCACACTGTTTGTGAACCTCGAGTGTCTGTTTTTATTCCTGGGGTATGCCCCTGTGCTGCTGTAAGATTTCGGCCTATACTCGGTTTACATTTATGCTATTATCTTTTTCACTAGACCCATTCAGAGTGACCATTCTACTAGTGAAACCCTCCATGATTTGAATCAAACTCAACCACTACAACCTGAGCTCTGATAGCACTTTGTTGGGGTTAAAACCACCACATTCAAATCACTATTCAACGAACACAAGCAACAATCAACAAATGAGCCAAGCAAAGTAGATACAACAATTTAGAGTGGAAAACTCTCGAATAAGAGTAAAACCACGGGACCTGTAGGCTACTTTAATCATCCACTATATTCAAATAATGGATACAACCAAATCCTCTCTAGATCAACAAACTAGAGGCACACCATCAACATCAAGATCAAACACACATGATCTTGGTATACAACAAACCCATCAAGACTAAACACTTAATCTTGGCAAATTACAAGAAACAATATGAGAGAGGAAACAAACTCAACCCAAAAAATCTGCACTCTGTTTCCCACAAGTAGACCACCTTAAGACGCTCAAAAACTGATCTCCACCGTTCAACATGAAGGCAAGGGAGTCACGAACCTGCCAGAAAAGTTTCGTGACGATCCAACGATTCAAACTCTGGCAATTGACCGCCACAGCTACAGTGAAATCCAAAAATTGAACCCTTTTCTCTCTTTGTCTATTTTTGTTTCTTCTTGTTCACGATTGTCTTACACCCCCACCCAGCTGACTTTTCTTATTTTTATTTAAGTATAAAAGCCTAATGGGCTTATTTTGGTCAAGCCCACAACTTATGGACTGACGCAACAACTTATTCAAATATGAAAAGATTGAGCTCATAGCACCTAATTCAAGCATATGGCAAAAATAGGCGATTTAGCTCTTTTGTAAATAAAACAACATGAGAAATAGATAAGTGGGATGTTGTATGAGCAGTGGCCTGCATTGCGTTAAAGATCCATTCAAAGCATAATAATATCAAATCCTTCACTCAGATACCATCTCATCCAGGTTCTATCTTTCCTCCCTCTAGTTTACAAAGGATATTCCTAGATTGTTCATACCTTATTAGCGCTCTCAGAACTTACTTTTGCACTCTAATAAATTTACTTGCACCGAACAATAAAACACAGTTAGACGTTCGCAAAAGTTCTCTGTCAATTTTTGTGGCACCATGACCAAAGAAATTGTTAAAAAATTAATTGAATAGGATTTGATGCTCTTGAGTTTTAAGCTTCATCGCAAGCCACCATGACCAAAGAAATTGTTAAAAAATTCTAACCGCTATCTTGCTTGATGGATCCAGAAATGGCGAATAAAGTACGAATTCAACGGCCCAATGGACGAAGGCTTAAAGCTATTGGAAAGAGGAAACAAATTAGATTTACACATGAGAATCGGAAGCAGTAGCCACCTACCAAAATATTAGAATGTTCAAAATGTCTGCTTCCCAGGTCATACCTTTCATTGTCCTTCAATTATTATAAGCATGTCAAATATCTTTTGTTCTTTGGTATATCCATGATTATGTTAAATAATTAAATCCAAATTTAAATAATAGGTGTGAGAAAGCTTCTGTTATAAATTCATGCTAAGCTAGTCTTCACAATTCCACATTTTATATTCATTTTGGATATTGCATGCTAAATTAGCTTTCGTTATTTGATATATTCTACAACATCAAAAAATAATACTTGTAGCATTCAAACAATCAAATTGTTTGATATATTGTGTGACTAGATATTCAATTGTTTGAGAAAACCTTCAATACATCAATGATTTTATATCTATGTTGTGCTAATATTTTTTTTGCTTCCTAAATGTGTCAGTGCCCGAGCATCAATTGGCCCTCGAGTACAAAACAACTGTGTCTAGGGGCTGCTTGAAGGAGGAATGAACAGTGCATAAAAAAAAAAAAAAAAAAGATGAAGCACAAGCAATTGCGAAAAAAAAAAATAACTGGGAAACCACCATAGGGAAGTCTTCTTTTCCCCACCCCTTTTACATATCAGCTTGATCTTTGATTGACTGACTGGAAAGATTTATTTACTCTATAATTGATTATCTAAATTTTGCTGATTCTGCAGGCATGGTTATTCGATTTTGAGATTTCTAGACATGTTGCTCGCCTTCTTAATTCGAGTTAATAATCTGAGCAAGTCTGATCAAACTTTTGTCAATTTATCGATATTGTTGATTTTTGTTGAGACTTTGATAACTGATCTTGATACTATTGAATATGATAATATTATTTGATCATGATGTTTTCCTGAATGCACTCAAGATGGCTCAGGTTTCCCTCAAGTGAGAGGTATCCTCGAGGTGTAAGACCACTTTCTTAATTACTCCGTGTCAGGTTTTATCTTTCCTCTCTAACTTTCTTAATTTATTTCTTCAATATTTGAATTAACATTTATCACATGCCAAGTTAGCCTTTAATATTCAATATATTCTATCAAGAGGTTGAAACTGAGAAGGGGAAATAGAATTTTTTTTCCACCGATCCACTGGGGCTCTCGGCCCCCTAGATCCCTAAAACAAAGAATGACCCACATATCAATGTGGACTAAAATAACAAGGAGGAGAAACCTCTTTGGCCCTACAGGGTACCGAAGCGCTAGTCACAGGAACACAAATTCCCACTGAGGACCGTCCAATAAGATGCTTCTCGATGAACGTCGTGATTACCGGACCCACAACTGCGCACTCGAGCCATCCTTCCGGGGGTGGCCGAAGCCTACCTGTATGGAATTCCTATACGGACTACTAACACAGATTAAATAGATCCATAAGGATTTGTGCCATTTATTCCATGAGTTCCCTTAACACAAGGGCTTGAGACCTAGCACTTCAAACATGACTGCGCTCTCGTGTTACCCCCCCCCCCCGGTGGTAGCCGAAGCCTACTTGCATGAAGCTCTCATACGGACCTCTGACACAACCCACTTAGGTCCTTCGGGACTCATTACCAAATACTCTGCAAACTCCTTCGATAGGAACTCCAAGCTTAGCACTTCAAACTGGAGTGATAACTAAAATTGACTCCACAAAGTTAACGTAACTCTTTATGAAAATTATTTCGATTTTGTTGTCTACTGCAGGCACACCCCAGAACCGAATGGGCTATTGTTGTGCCCAAAATTGTTTGGGCCAGATTAATAAAATAAAGCTGAATCCAGAATTGATCGCCACAACCCAGTTAATTGAAGCCCGAAAATCAAAGTTATATGACAACCCATTTGGTCAAGACCCGGTCAAAGAGTTTAGGGAAAACTGTTAGAATTTAGGCCTAAAATTAAGCTTTTAGTTTCAGTTATAAATAGGGGGATTATTATTCACCTCTCCTCCTTTCGCTGTAATTTTTTAGAGGATTTTTGTTTGTAACCATAGTTTCGTTTCTACTTTCTTCAATAATTCTAAATGATTTCTTCATCTCAATACAAATTCATGGGCTCCGTTTTCTCAAATTAATCAACCTCAACATTGGCGTCCACCGTGGGGCTCTTAGAATCACTTTTACAGGAAAATGACAGGTATTCCACCCAAAGAGAAAGATGCGAACAAGGCTCGACAAAAGGCCGGCAAGGGGACCACTGGCGGCACGTGAATCGGCGACATTAACCTCACACCCCTCGCAGACCTAGCCAGGATGGTGCACGAGCAAGTTAGGCCACAACCAAGCGTACGGCGTCGACGAGTCAGGGAGCAGCCTTGGTACTCGACCCCAGGGGCTCCACCAACCCCATGATAGCCCAACTCCGAGCAAATACAAGTCGGTCAGAGGGCAATGAACTCAAGAATCGAGGCTCTCCATGCCGCCAACTAGACCTTAAGGAAGGAAAACCAGTTGCTGCATCAGCAGGCCCAGGCCTAGGCCCATGAGAATCAACTACACACGGAGAGGCTAGAATCCTCCGCCGCCAAGAAGAAGACCCCGCTGCATGACCCTGGAGTCAATAATGAGGATGTCCACGATAATGATGACCTGGCTAGCAAAGGGATGCATACGCCTCGCACGATCGATCTGCATGGCAAATACGAGAAAAGTTTGGAAGCCAAGCTGGCGATGTTCAAGTTGATGCTGATCCAAATCCCGGGGGTTCTACCACCCGAACCGACCATCATGCACGACAATTATACAGACTCACCCTTCATAGCCGCTATCACGGACACTGACATCCCCACACGCTTCTCACCACTGGCCTTCACCCTCTATAATGGGACGACCAACCCCAAAGATCACATCACCCTCTACATCAGTCCCGAGGGCACTAAGGGAGCAGTGTATGTGCAAAAATTCTGGGTCAAACCTCACCGCCTCAGCTTTGCAGTGGTTCGTCAACCTGCCCAAGGGTTCAATCGCTTCCTTCTCCGAGCTTCACCAGGCCTTTCAGAGATAGTACTCGAACAGTCGTTGGATCGTTAAACTCCTCGATGACCTTAATACCATTAAACAGAAGAAAGGCGAGACCCTGAGTTCCTATGTTGAAAGGTTCAACAAGGAACTGGTTGAGGTTCCTCACTGCACACCACAAACTGTGATTTACGCTTTCAGGAACGACCTCGATGTCGTTTCCTACCTCTACAGGGAGTTGACCACATACCCCTGCAACGATAGCAAGGCCTGGGCTCGACCCAATAGAACTGGGGCTCGACCCCAATCTGGTATTTACTGCGACCAGACTAGGGTTGGCAAGAATATTGAACCCCGCGACAGGAGGCCAAACCGAAGCCACCCATACGACCAGGGACCCTGGGTCAATGAAGTCAAGAGGGACCTGCTCCGTTACATTTTATGCATTGACGCGATGCGACTTGTCAACACCATGTTGAAAGACATGGGAGGAGCTGTTCGTTGACCGGGGAAGATGAAGTCAGACCCAAGAACTAGAGACCCTAAGAAGTTTTGTGAGTTCCATGGGGACTACGTGCACCGAATAGACGAATGCCAAGCCCTGCGCTTGGAAGTGATAAAACTTTTAAAACGAGGGTTCTTCATTGAGTTCCTAACTGGAAATGGAAAGAAGACCTGGACCCGAGGAAAGCAAACTAATGACCAAAACAAAGACGCGGCCCCCAACAAATCCCCTCAGCAAGAAAGAATGGTTCATTCAATCAGTAGGGGGTTGGAGATCAGCGAAGTATCCAGGTCATCCGTCAAGCGAGCTCGCAGGCTCCTCGACGATGGGTCAGGCTTGGCACGTCATAAAACGAGCCATAAAATAATAGAATTCTCAAGCAATAACTTCCCCCGAACTAGAGCATCCACACCATGATGCTTTAGTCATCACCATGATTACATCTAATTGCCAAGTTAAAAGATTATTGGTAAATAACGGGGAGCTTTGCCAAGATTCGATTCTTAAGGGCACGACGAGAGATGTAAGTGCCCATGAGCAATGCCGTTCCCATAACTATGACCCTGTACGGGTTCAATGGGAAAGAACAACAAACTTTGGGTGAGGTCACCCTACCCACTTACTGCGGGGGAATGAGCGTCAATGTCAAATTCCAAGTCGTTGATGCACCCTTGGCGTACAACGCTATATTAGGGAGGCCCTGGATCCAAGAAACGAAGGCCATCCCCTCGACGTACCATCAGTTGCTAAAATTCCCAATCCCTCACGGGATTCATACAATTCGGGGAGAGCAGAAAACATTGAGGGATTGCTACTACGCCAGTTTCTAGGCGGTGTGCACCCAGGAACATTGGGTTAAAGAGAAGGCCTCAACTAGTCAGCCGGAGGTAGAAGAGCTCAAAGAGGTCGAAATTGACCCCAATAACGTAACCCAAAAAATTTTCATCGGAGCTGAACTTAAATTAGAGCTACATATCACGATAATCGAGTTCTTGAAAAGCAAGGAGCACTTATTTGCTCGGTCTCATCGAGACATGATCGGGATTAACCCATCGATCATGACACACAAGCTTTAAGTCGACCCTAACTGCCGCCCGGTGCAGCAAAGAAGAAGAAAATTTGCAGCAGAAAAAAAAAAGCAATTGACGAGGAGATCCAAAAGCTCCTCGACATAGGATCGGTCCGAGAAGTCCACTACCGCACCTGGCTCGCCAACATGTTAGTGGTCAAGAAGAAAAATGGCAAGAATAGGGTCTGCGTCGACTTCACAGATCTAAATAAAGTCTGTCCAAAAGACCCCTATCCACTGCAGCACATAGACGCTATCGTGAATGCCACTGCAGGTCATGAGCTGCTGAGCTTCATGGACGCCTTCTCGGGCTACAATCAGATCCAAATGCATGCAGAGGATCAGGAGAAGACTACAGTTATAACCAGTAGGGGCATCTACTGTTACAAGGTCATGCTCTTCTGGCTCAAGAACACGGGTTTGTCATACCAGCGACTTGTAAACAAGATGTTCGAGGACAAGATAAGAAAGACAATGGAGGTCTATATTGACGACATGCTCGTCAATTCACTCGAGGCAGGAGACCTTGTAATGCACCTTGGTTAGATGTTTCAAATTTTAGAACGCTATGGAGGCTGAAAGGGAAATCACCTTGCTAAACTCCGATACAGAAAACACAGAGGCTTAGCTCTTGAGGTTAGATGGAGCCAACAACGTCTATGGCAACGGGGCCGGGCTAAGGCTAGCTGACCCACACAGGCAAACATTCAAGAAAGCCATCAAGCTCAACTTTGAGGCCACCAACAATGAGGCTGAATACGAAGCACTTATACGAGGAGTGCAATTAGCAATCGAACTTGGGGCTCGACGAGTGCACGCAGAAAGCGACTCCAAGTTAGTAGTCAACCAACTAACGGGAGACTACCAAGGGAAGAGAACTCCCGAGCTGGCGCTTTAGCTAACCTTGCTACTACAAGTACTAAACAAGAAGATAGACCCGTGCCCGTCACTTGGGTCAAAGAACCAGTAGCCAGAGAACCCAAGACAATCGCACCTGTAGACATCAACAGCGACGTCTCAGAATGGACAACTCCAATCATCAACTGCCTTAGGCAGTCAACCGACCCACCGATCGTGCGGAGGCTACAAAACTTGAAAGACAAGCGACATGATATACCATAATTGGAGACTCGCTCTACCGCTGGACAATTGAGGGGCCCCTCCTCAGATGTGTAAACCTTCCTCAGGCCGCTTGGATCCTTTTTTAGATACTCAAAGGTGAATACGAAAACCATGCAGAAGGAAGATCATTAGCACACAAAACCATCTCTGCCGGCTTCTATTGGCTAACACTCAAGAAAGATGCGGCCGAATACGTCAAGAGATACAATAAGTGCCAATGGTTTGAAGTTGTCTCCCAAAGAAGCGTGGAACCACTACACGCCACAGTAACCCCTGGCCATTCAAGACATGGAGAATATACCTCGTAGGCAAACTCCTAAAAGGGACACGGCAGAAGGAGTACATTCTGATGGCCACCGACTATTTCACCAAGTGGGTGGAAGGTGAAGCATTGGGCCGAATAAGGGACCTTGAGGTCATAAAGTTCCTACAGAAGCACATCTTATGCCGCTTCGGGATCCCAAAGGAAATTAGAACTGACAATGGTCCCCAATTTGCAAGCGAAATGCTCCAAATGTTCTTTGACAAGTATGGCATCAAATTGACATTCTCAACCCCGAGGTACCCCAGGAGAACGGCCTAGCAGAATCAACCAACAAGACCATAATTAACACGATGAAGAAGAAACTCCAGGCTCATAAGTCCAAATGGGTTGAATAACTGCCAGTTGTGTGATTGCAGTATTTTTTTTATCAAGTAAAAATTATCGAACACGAAGACTCAATTCGCCCGTTATTCAAGTAAAAGTCTGATTTTGAAACCTAATATCTAGATGCGATAAAATACTTTGAATATCAAATTCCAACTATCTAACATGCAATTAACGACTAAAACAATTAAATAAACTTCAATTCGACTAAGTAAATTCAAAGGAGAACGGTTGAGGAATATAGGATGGATTGGGAGTAGATTATGAATATGATTGGACTTGTCACTCACACGAACCAGATTCAATAGATAGCATGGGTCGGTTCAACAAATTCTAGTTACAACCCTTAGTACCGGTGCGATAACCGTTGACTAATTGAAATCTCAACCTAAGTCTAGGTGTATTAATCTCAATTAACTCCCAAAAGCACATGAACTCATTGACCTAGATACCAATTCACCTATCTTCTAAGTGAAATAATACCTAATTATTATTGCAATCCCCTCTAATGCACAAACCTATCAAGTTAATTCATTGAGGCATACTTTCCAACACATGGTGATCAATCATGAAAGGAACACAAATTGAATCCGCAATAATAATCAAAACTTTGAAAAAACTTCAATAATCCAAATCCAAACAATATTCAAATCATCCCAATCACATCCAAATCCTCAACAATGAGTTTAGCTACTCATAATTCTAAACGAAATCGTCAAAACCACAAAGTAGAACATAGAAGAGAAAGTAGAATAAAGAAGCTTAGGAATTAATGATGAATCTTCGATCTCGCTTCGAATCCTTCCTTCCACCTTCAATTTCCAGCTTTCCGGGAGTGAAAATCGCCTCCGATTATGCCTTCGTCTCTCTAGGGTTTTTCAAAAGTCGAACCTCCAAATGTGGAATCCTTTGGCCTTTTATAGGTGTGAAACCCGCAGCTTCAGACAGATCCATCCCGAACGGAATGTTGAAGAACAAAATATCATCCCGCTCGGGATGGATCGGGGTCAGAACCCATAGGTTCCGACCCGTCCCGAGCGGGACCACATGATTCCGAACGGGACGGCCTACGGCTTCTCACAAAACTCTCGAATTCACGCCATTTTGACGTATCCTGGATGGAAGATTGTGTCCCGAACATTGGTCCCGAACGGGACAGAATAGTCCCGCTCGGAATATACTACGGCTATTCAACACTTAGCCCTTTTTCCAGCTCTTTCCATCACGAACGGGACCTAGTCGTCCCGAGCGGGATTTGCTACGGCTCGTGCTCCCTTTTTAGCTCCAAAAATCGCATTTTTTAACCTTTTTCACATCCTGCACGCACAAATCAACTCCAAAACACCAAGTGAAGGAAAATCAAGAAAAGAAGAGATATGTGTGTGTGATTTGTGTGCCAAATTCTCACCAATTCATTCCATTTACATCTCGAAAATCATGCAAATTACACACATATCAAACCCCCCAAACTCAAACCTTTGATTGTCCTCAATCAAGAAAACAAAAACTAGATTTTCATTCGTTTGGTGCAATGCTTCATAGCTCACCACTATCTATCGATGCATACTTCCATCTCACAAATTTTTCATTATCCACCATGTTTGGATTAATGCAAAGAACTCAACCTTACCGGCATGTGATTATATAAGGAGTAACACTCACACTCAACTGTATCCGGTTAATTTTCTCTCATTCACTCAAACACAAGCGCACAAGTTTCATTCATATTGTTCATCTCAGCCACAATTGTTCACATCGACACATCGTTCTAGAATCAAATAGGGCTTTTATCGGGTTGTAACGTGGCTGACTAATAGGTAGGGTGTTTTAGGCAAAAGTGACTCATTCATTCAATCCCCTTTCTCAACATTCAACCATTCAACCACTCTATATCAAAGTACCTACTCTTATTCCAACACCCGACAAGTTCTCATCCTTCATCACTACTTACGCATTCAACTTGCCAATATTCAAACGATCAACCCTTCAATATCAAAGGCTTACTCTTATTTCACACCTTCAACTTGCATCTATTTTTCTTTTTATTTTTATCATTTTCTTTTTCTTTTCCTCATTTCCATCATTTTCTAGTACAATCCATTTTTCATATCAAACAAACATACCCACTTATCCATATCTCGTATTCTCTCGACCCACAACTTGTTCCTAAATTTATCATGAAAGAATTCAAGGCTCAAGTTGGCTTCAAAACAAGGGCTAGGATAATCATATTTCCACCTTATTCTCCATAAATATCACAGGTAGGTACTAAGAAATAATGGCCTAAAATCATTTTCTAGTTCAATGTACATGTTA
>JAPKLW010001514.1:0-18875 GCA_026898455.1 Plectranthus barbatus | reverse complement strand
TAAGAAATAATGGCCTAAAATCATTTTCTAGTTCAATGTACATGTTAACTAAGTGGCATCGACAGACTCTACTCATTCCACTTGTGCCTCGCCTCTCTCAAACAATCAAAGATGAGATAGAATGTACTCATCAGGCTCAAAATCTCACAAGTTAAAAAAAATTCGAGTTCTAAGCATTAATATAACATGACATCAATTGCCAAATTTGTTCAACTTAAAGCATGCATCAATTTCAAGTTATTCTGCCCTATCATAAGCTCAAACGATTCAATCGAGTTATGCTTCATCATAAGTCCAATCTCAAGTCAAGTTATAACAATTAAGAACCTTTCCCCACAACACATTTCAATTTCAAGCACAGTGTAAGAGTTAGATCAGAAAACGTGTACCCTCTTTTTTTTTAGAAATTACTAAGTGCGAACATTCCTTAACAATTTCAGCATGGTTTCGCTTGAATTTCGTTCAGCCCACCTGTAATCATCAACACACACATAACGTATCCAGTAGTTCCAAAATGTAATAATCTCATCAGACAAGATTAATTATCATTACAACCCCATCGAACTACACAATCCACAAACTCTTAACTACACTACAAAAGCAAGTAAAATAATTCAAAAACAAGTAAAGCAGTTTGACTACATAACAAACAAATAAAGGATAAGGGTAAAAGAAATAACCGGCGGCCGTCCGTCCCACCCCCCCAAACTTAGTTCGAAGAAACTAAGTTTGAAGAGACGGAAAGGCGGCAATCACTGCGGGGCACCTCCGGGAGCATCAGGGTTGCGTCTGCGCCGCTGGTAGTATGATGGGAAATTATCAATCAGATCGTGGAGCTCCGTCTCGACTACCGTCAGTCTGGTGTTCACCCCCGTGAACTGTTCCGCCATCCACGTCCTTTGAGTGTTCATGTCTTGTCTCAACCCGGTCATCTCCGTGCCCAGCCCAGTCATCCTCAAGTCCATGCTTGCCATCGAAGAAGCCATGCCCTGCATGGTCTGCAACATCCCTTGCTGCCATGCACTACGCCCTCTAGATGAGGACGTCCCAGCCCCCGTGTCAAACCGTGGCGCCTCTTCTTCTGCGGACTCATCCCCTGCATTGTCTGGGGACTCATCACCGGCATCGTCTGAAGCATGAATATTGTCCTCGAAACTCCCATAAGTTCCATCCCGGTGCTTTCGGAGCCACAGGGCTCTGTGCATTGGCGAGTCCAGCAACATGTTCGCCTCGGAGTTTGGAGCAATCAAGGTGGTCACAGCAATATTGGGCAGCTTTAACCAGGCTTCGCCCACCACCTTATACAAAATGGTAGTCGGCGGTATGATGGATATGTGCCGGGCCGATGTGAGCACTGGGAGGTCCACCACGGATGGTGGCACCTCTGTTCCCCTTCTCGGAATCTGGAAATGGTCGAGGATCGGTGTGATCAGCCCCCCACAATAGATGTTAGGACGTGTGGGGGGTCGACTCCAGTTGTCCATGGCCACAGCAGCCATGGAGAAGGGTGCTCCCGCCAGCAAATAGTGGAGCAAGAAGAACTCCGAAATGATAACATTATTGCTCTCGTGGCGGCCGGCGACAGATGTGGCTACGCTCTTGTGAATGTAGCGCAGAACTGGGTTCCTGATAAGCGGGCCCTTAACCAACTTCATCCGTATTGTTCCCAATACGGTCTCTCCAGATATCAATTGCCAGAAGTCCTTGGCATAGAAACCTTCATCTGGGATATAATTTGCGTCCTCCGCACACCCATAAATAACATCCAATTCCTTGCGCTGCAAGGTATAGCTCCGACCATCCATCTTAAAGGTGAGGTGGCTTGGCAAGCTGCCGGTGCTCTTCCGCACAGATACGGAAGCTAAAAACTCCTTGGTTTGTTCCTCAAAAGCTGGCCACCTTTGGTTGAGCAGGGATGCCCATCCGATATTCTGCAATAGTGTCTCGACATCCGCTCGAATGCCCAGTGAAGCCATCGTTGTTGTGCAAGGGTATTTGGAACCGTGTACAACATGCTTGCGCAAGTCTTTGAGCCTCTTGTACTCGTCATCGGTGAAGTTAGCCGGGCGTCGGGGTGCCATACTCTCTACAAGAAATTCAATCAAGAGTTAAGGCAAATAATAGTCTAATCTCTTCAATCAACCCCCAACATCACAATACAAATTATGCAAAAAAAGAAAAACTCCCAGCAAAATACACCACCTCAGACACAGAATTTCATTGCAAAAAATTTAGAACAATAAGTCCTTCGTAGTGCAACCACCTTCAAAGCTCTAATTTCTCAATTCCAGAAATAACGAAAAATATGCCCAGAAATTGAACAAAACATGTATAATAACCATGAAACCTCATTGAGACAATCTGTCGAACACCTAGCATGCATAGTTCAAAATCCCCCAATTCCTACTATATCCATCATCAAATCCAAATCCAACAAGCAAAATAATTCAACCATGCAAAGAAACAATAGAGAAACGTGATTAAGGGGAAATTGAAAGGAAAACGAAGGAATAGGGTTACCGTTCGTAAGGAGAGAAAGAGGGGTGAAAAATTATGATCCCGCGCGGCGTGGCTATATAAAGGACGCCCCGCTCGGGACGGCTCGACCTGCCCCGGTTCCCTGCGTAGAATAGACCGGTCCCGAGCGGAACCACATGATCCCGCTCGGGATTTGGTACGGTAATTCACAAAAACTTCAGCAACTTCATTCCGAGCCTCTCCCGCTTGGGTTACGTCAAAATCCGCACCAAGTTACGTGTCCCGAACGGGATGATGTGATCCCGCTCGGGATAATGTTCGGCCTCCTTTAATTGTTCAAATTTTGTTTATCCCGAACGGGACAACTTGGTCCCGCGCGGGATGGAGCACGGCCTACGCGCAATTTTTTCCCAAAAATGAAGTAGTTTCCTCCTGCAATACTCCGAACAACTTCCAACAAACATTAGCAACTTAAGGTTCCCCCCAAACGTGATACAATGCAAAACGAAATGAGAGTAAATGCATGCTAATCTACTACAAAACACGATAAGTGAATCGAACTTGGGTTGCCTCCCAAGAAGCGCTTTGTTTAACGTCGGGAGCTCGACGAACTTACCCACTTACCATCACGCGAGTGAGATCTTATTCACAGTCCGTGGTGGCTCGGAAGTGTGAAATCTTTTGACCTGGTGCCCATTTACCTTGAAGAGGTGGCCATCTTCAGTTTCCAAGTTCAGAGTCCCGTTCTCGAATACTTCGTGCACCTTGTATGGTCCTGTCCAACGAGAGCGGAACTTACCCGGAAATAATTTTAAACGAGAATTGAAATAAAGAACGAAGTCACCTTTGTAGAAGTTCTTTACTCGAATCTGACGGTCATGGAATCATTTTGCTCTCTCCTTGCACAACTTCGTGCTCTCATAGGCCTCATGTCTCCATTCCTCGAGCTCGTTCAGCTTCTGTATCCTCTCCCCTTGAGCTTTCAGGACATCAAGATGCAAAGTCTTAATTGCCCAGAACGCCTTATGTTCAACCTCAACTGGAAGGTGGCAAGACTTGCCGTAGACCAGTTGGTATGGAGACATGCCGATTGGTGTCTTGAAAGCTGTCCGGTAGGCCCAAAGGGCGTCGTCTAATCTCTTGCTCCAGTCCTTCCGGTTGACCACCGTCTTCTCCAGCACTTTCTTGATCTCTCTATTAGCCAATTCAGCTTGTCCATTGGCTTGCGGATGATATGCAGTTGTCACTCTTTATCGCACCCCGTATCTTGCCAGCAGTTTGTCCATGAGCTTGTTGCAGAAGTGACTGCCCCCATCGCTCACCAAGGCCCTGGGAATGCCGAATCGAGCAACTAAGGCCTGTAAAAACTTAAGCACAACTTGCGAGTCATTAGTAACCGTGGGTATGGCCTCAACCCATCGAGACACATAGTCCACAGCAAGGAGAATATATTTGAATCCGAATGAAGATGGAAAAGGACCCATAAAGTCTATGCCCCACACGTCGAATATATCGACTTCAATAAAGATTTTCTGTGGCATCTCATCCCTCCGAGTTATACTCCCCATTTTCTGACATCGCTCACAAGCTCTCACCATAGAAATACAATCCTTAAAGATTGAAGGCCAGTAAAAACCACAAGAGAGTACCTTCCTAGCGGTTCGGTTCGCACCGAAATGACCTCCGCTTACCGAATGGTGGCATTCCTCCATGATCTTCCTCCAATCGCTTTGATGGACACACCTGCGGATGATGCCGTCAGCACACCTGCGAAACAGGTACGGTTCTTCCCAGTAGTAGTATTTCGCCTCCTTTAGAAACTTCTTCCTCTGATAAGGCTCTGCATCCGGAGGTAGGATACCTGCAACCAAAAAATTGCAAAAATCCGCATACCACGGAACAGTAGAAGTAGTCACAGTCATAATCATCTCATCTGGAAAATCCTCCTTAATCAAACTAGCCTGATTGTCACCCTCGACCGGATTCTCTAACCTAGATAGATGGTCTGCAATCACATTTTCACAACCTTTTTTATCCCTAATCTCCATATCAAACTCTTGTAAAAGCAAAATCCATCTCAGCAGCCTAGGTTTCGAATCAGTCTTAGCAAACAGATATCTAATCGCAGCATGATCAGTATACACAACAGACTTTGCTCCAATCAAATAAGGGCGAAATTTATCATAAGCATAGACAACCGCAAGCAACTCTTTCTCAGTCACAGTATAATTAATTTGAGCAGGATTCAATGTTTTGCTAGCATAGGCAATAACTCTAAAGATCTTATCTCTAACCTAGCCTAGAGCTACCCCCACAGCCGAGTCACTAGCATCACACATCAGAATAAAATCCTCCTCCCAGTCAGGAGTCACTAACACAGGAGCCGACACTAACGCTCTCTTCAATCTCTCAAAGGCCTTCACACACTCCTCACTGAAATCAAAGGCAATGTCTTTTTCTAATAAACTACACAAAGGCTTAGTTATCTTAGAAAAGTCTTGAATAAACCTCCTATAAAAGCCAGCGTGTCCTAAGAAACTCCTAACTCCTTTCACTGTCTTAGGTAAGGGAAGCTGTTCAATAGCTACAATCTTAGCCTTATCAACCTCTATTCCCCTACTTGACACCTTATGTCCTAACACAATGCCTTCTCTAACCATAAAGTGACATTTTTCCCAGTTTAGCACTAAGTTCGTTTCCTCACACCTTTGCAAAACAGTTTTCAGATTAACCAAACAATCATCAAAAGACAAGCCAAAAACAGAAAAATCGTCCATAAATACCTCCATAACATTTTCAATTAAACGTGAAATATGGACATCATGCACCTTTGAAAAGTGGTTGGCGCATTGCACAGCCCAAAGGGCATTCTTCTGTATGCGAAAATCCCGTAGGGACAAGTAAAGGCTGTCTTGTGTTGGTCTTCAGGAGCCACCATGATCTGATTATATCCAGAGTATCCGTCCAAGAAGCAGTAATGCGATTTTCCTGCAAGACGGTCAAGCATTTGGTCAATAAAAGGTAAGGGAAAGTGATCCTTACGAGTTGCATTATTTAAAGCCCTGTAATCAATGCAGAAACGCCATCCAGTGGTTGGTCTCTCGATCACTTCTTCCCCTCCAGGCTTGATGACCTTCTCAAAATCTCCTTTCTTCGGAACCATGTGAGTTGGGCTTACCCACTCGCTGTCACTCGGGGCGTAAATGATGTTGTTGTCCAACAATTTCAGCACCTCCTTCTTCACAACCTCTTACATCCTCGGGTTCAGTCTTCTCTGAGGTTGTCTTTTTGGCTTGCTTCCTTCCTCCAAAATGATCTTGTGCATCACAATAGACGGGCTGATCCCCCTTATGTCGGAAACCTGCCACCCTATCGCGGTTCTGTGCATCCTTAGAACTCTCTTCAGCTTTTCAACTTCTGCTTCAGACAGTGCTGAATTCACGATCACTGGATACGTGTCCTTCTCTCCCAGGAAAACATATCTTAAGGTGTCTGGCAATTCTTTGAGCTCCACCGCAGGGGCTTCGTTTTTTTTCTGTTCCTTCTTCAGCTTCACTTCCAGTTCCTCTTCCTTGGTCCTCAACTCCAGAAATTTCACATCTTGCTTAGGCCTTACCTCCGGTGCCTTCTCCAATGCGTTCACCATCTCTAACAACTCATCACAAACTCCATACAACTCATCAAAGTCAAAGTTAGAGTGCAAAGAATCATGAATAACTTCCTCTAAAGCATCTTTCTTATCAGAATCAAAAGAAAATGGAAGAGATACTACCTCAACACTGTTGCACTCATCATACCTGTCCTCGTGCTTCTTCATCGCATCGGAAATCGAGAATGTCACCTTCTGGTCATTGAATCGAAAAGTCAATTCTCCATCTCTCACATCGATCAAAGCTCCTCCGGTCCGTAAGAATGGCCTCCCAAGAATCAAGGGCACATTCTTGTCTTCCTCCATATCCAGCACAACAAAATCTGCTGGAAAGATGAACTCTTTGACCTGCACCAACACATCCTCCACTATCCCCTTTGGCAGTGAAAGAGAGCGATCAGCCATTTGGAGAGTGATAGTGGTTGGTTTGATCTCTCCGATCTGCAATCTGTTGAAGATAGTTAGCGGCATCAGATTAATGCTCGCACCAGAGTCACATAGGGCATGACCGATCTCCAAGACACCAATAACGCAAGGAATAGTGAAGCTCCCCGGATCTTGCCTCTTGATAGGCATCTTTTTCTGAATTACAGCGCTGCATTCCTCAAAGAGGTTCACTGTCTCAAACTCCCCAAATCTCTTTCGCTGAGTTACTGCTTCCTTCAGGAATTTAGCATACCCAGGAATATCCTGCAGAACTTCCACCAATGGCAAATTAATCTGAACCTTCTTCAGATGTTCCAGAAATCGTGCGAACTGCTTGCTCATCTTCTTCTTTGCCAATCTTTGAGGAAAGGGTATGTTGCATCCCTTGACAATTTCTCCATAAGTGCTCCCCTTTTGTGTTTTGACTAGCTGGGGAGTCACTTCAGGTTCAACGTCCTCCTCTTCAGGACCCTTATCTTGGTGCTCCTGTCCATCATCACCCCCTGTGGGGTTACTGGGCCCATCATATGCTTTACCACTTCGGGTGGTAATGGCGCTGCAGTTCTTCTTTGGATTGGACTCAGTGTCGCTGGGAAACTGTCCCTGTTGGTGTTTCCCACTCACATGCTTGGCAATGGTAGAGATTTGATTCTGCATCTCTGTCAGTATGCTGTCATACTTATCAAATTTCTTCTCAAATTCCTCTTCCCTGGAACTCTGTCCTCTTCTGTCTTGCTGCCCATACTGCCTCCGCGGATTGTCACCCCCATTTCCTTGATTCGAGCTTTCACCTCTTTGCTCAAATCCAGGAGGTGGGTTCATGGCACTGTTCTGATTACCATACGACTGGTTCTGATGCCCATAAGCCTGGTTCTGATGCCCATAAGACTGGTTCTGAGGGTACCGAAAGTTGGAGTGATACTGAGGATTATCATTCTGATAGTACGGCCTTCGGTAGTTCCCATAATTTCCTCTGCCAATATAGTTCACATCATCTACTGGCTGGGCTTCCACCTGAGCTATTTCACCGTACTGATTCAGAATATGAGTTCCTCCTCTTGCGAAACTCCCCATCTGCTGCTGCTGCTGTTGAGTTCTATCCAAAAGAAGTAGATCCATCTTTGTTTCCATTGAGGCCATTTTTTCCTTCATCTCTTCCTGATCCTTTAAATCGGCCACACTCTTCACAAGTTTGTATTCCCTTCTTTCCTTCGGCCATTTGAAACTGTTTTCAGCCAGCTTCTCTATGGCCTTAGTGGCCTCATCTTCCTCCATATCTAGAAAGTCTCCTCCAGCAATATTGTCCAGCCGCAACTGTGTCTCATTCTCCACTCCGGCATAAAATTGGCAGATAATTTGTGCATTAGACATCCCATGTTTTGGACATCTCCTTACAAGCTCGCGGAATCTATCCCATGCCATGTAGAGTGGCTCGTCATATTCTTGGCTGAATGCCTGAATTTCTGCTTTCCTTTTAAGCGTCAGGCCTGGCGGAAAATACTTCAGCAAAAACTTCTCTTTCAAATCTTCCCATGTGCGTATCTCCGCTTTATTCAGTCCTATCAACCAATCCTTGGCCTCGTCCGTCAGAGAGAAGGAAAATAGATACATTCTGATTTGTTCCTGGGGGACTTGGTTGATCTTTATCATGTCTGCTACCTCCAGAAACTTTATGATATGACTATTCGGATCTTCAGTAGGCCTCCCCCCGAACTGATTTCTTTGAACCATTTGGGCGAGCTGCGGTTTGATCTCGAAATGAGTAGCGTCCGTTCGCACATTGAATCCCTCAGTAGATTCTCCTCTCTGGGGTCGGAACAGATTGTTGAGAGGATTTCTCCTCTCCTCTCTTCGCTCACGTCCGCCCTGATTGTTAACTTGGTTCCGGACTTCTTCCAGTTGCCTCTGTAGATCCTCAATCAACTGCCTGTCGTTCCCTGGAACCTCGTCACCCATATCTTCTTTCACGACTACCTGCTCTGCCTGTTCTTGTATTTTCTTTGCCCTGGCTCTTGTAATCATGCACAACCTGCACCAACAAGAACTACAATTTAGAAACAATGAAATTAATCTAGACTACCAAGCTTTTAAATCTCCTAATATCAAATAACGACCTACAATTTGAGTCCCCGGCAACGGCGCCAAAACTTGATTGCAGTATTTTTTTTATCAAGTAAAAATTATCGAACACGAAGACTCAATTCGCCCGTTATTCAAGTAAAAGTCTGATTTTGAAACCTAATATCTAGATGCGATAAAATACTTTGAATATCAAATTCCAACTATCTAACATGCAATTAACGACTAAAACAATTAAATAAACTTCAATTCGACTAAGTAAATTCCAAAGGAGAACGGTTGAGGAATATAGGATGGATTGGGAGTAGATTATGAATATGATTGGACTTGTCACTCACACGAACCAGATTCAATAGATAGCATGGGTCGGTTCAACAAATTCTAGTTACAACCCTTAGTACCGGTGCGATAACCGTTGACTAATTGAAATCTCAACCTAAGTCTAGGTGTATTAATCTCAATTAACTCCCAAAAGCACATGAACTCATTGACCTAGATACCAATTCACCTATCTTCTAAGTGAAATAATACCTAATTATTATTGCAATCCCCTCTAATGCACAAACCTATCAAGTTAATTCATTGAGGCATACTTTCCAACACATGGTGATCAATCATGAAAGGAACACAAATTGAATCCGCAATAATAATCAAAACTTTGAAAAAACTTCAATAATCCAAATCCAAACAATATTCAAATCATCCCAATCACATCCAAATCCTCAACAATGAGTTTAGCTACTCATAATTCTAAACGAAATCGTCAAAACCACAAAGTAGAACATAGAAGAGAAAGTAGAATAAAGAAGCTTAGGAATTAATGATGAATCTTCGATCTCGCTTCGAATCCTTCCTTCCACCTTCAATTTCCAGCTTTTCGGGAGTGAAAATCGCCTCCGATTATGCCTTCGTCTCTCTAGGGTTTTTCAAAAGTCGAACCTCCAAATGTGGAATCCTTTGGCCTTTTATAGGTGTGAAACCCGCAGCTTCAGACAGATCCATCCCGAACGGAATGTTGAAGAACAAAATATCATCCCGCTCGGGATGGATCGGGGTCAGAACCCATAGGTTCCGACCCATCCCGAGCGGGACCACATGATTCCGAACGGGACGGCCTACGGCTTCTCACAAAACTCTCGAATTCACGCCATTTTGACGTATCCCGGACGGTAGATTGCGTCCCGAACATTGGTCCCGAACGGGACAGAATAGTCCCGCTCGGAATATGCTACGGCTATTCAACACTTAGCCCTTTTTCCAGCTCTTTCCATCACGAACGGGACCTAGTCGTCCCGAGCGGGATTTGCTACTGCTCGTGCTCCCTTTTTAGCTCCAAAAATTGCATTTTTTTACCTTTTTCACATCCTGCACGCACAAATCAACTCCAAAACACCAAGTGAAGGAAAATCAAGAAAAGAAGAGATATGTGTGTGATTTGTGTGCCAAATTCTCACCAATTCATTCCATTTACATCTCGAAAATCATGCAAATTACACACATATCATTGTGCTCTGGTCATACGAACCACTCACTGCACCACCACTGGGGCTACGCCATTTTTGCTGGCATACGAAGCTGCGGCCGTCATCCCGTCGGTGAAAATACAAGCCAAAAGTTGGAGAGTCCAGCATATCGACGAACTGACCAACTCGAAGGCCATGCTTGCAAATCTAGAGCTTCTAGAGGAAGCCCGAAATGACGCCGCACTCAAAATAACGTGAAGGTCGCAACAAGTGGAAAGGTTCTTCAACAAACACTTAAAGCTCCGAACCCTTCGAGTTGGTGACCGAGTGCTATGAAGGGTATTCCTCAACACTGAGGAGGTCAATGCAGGAAAGTTGGGCCCTACATAGGAAGGACCCTACAAGGTAGCAGAGATCATAGGTCGAGGAGCCTACAGGCTGGATGCTATGGACGGAAGGGAGATCAATAACAGTTGGAATATCAAGCACTTGAAGAAAAGTCATTACTAAGCTATTCCAGAAACGCTTATCTGTTGTTTATTTTAAGTTCATTTATTTCACCCTTATTCCTTTATTTAAACCATTACTAACTTGAGCGTAGGTGGGACGATGCCTCGGCATCGCCCACCTTGACCCATGCTCCTAATTGATATGACTCTCAAATACGCACTGCCAATAACTAAACGTCAACCCTAGAATACTTCCAATTATCAAGGGACAAAATGGAAAGGAAATTGAAACAATGACATGTACATGTGTAAGCTAAAGCAATTGAAAAAGAATACGCAAATAATCAAACAACATACGTAAAAACTGAATTAAAGCCAGGATGATGCAAAATGTCAAAATGGCAGTATTCAGAAATATCGAAAGCAAAAATAAAGCAGTACGGGAATCAAGTATTCAAAGTTTACAACCACAAGTTTAACAAAAGAAATCTCAAAACAGTCAAGTAGAACCAGAGGTCGGGTCAGAGGTCTTGGAGATCAGGTCAGCAGCATCTGGGGTCGGCTCGGTAGAAGTGTCAGTGCTTTTTGCGGTGGCGTCAACACCGACCCCATCCCCGTCTGGCATGGCATCGAAATGGGGTTGGGGCCCTAGCTGCAGATCAGCCTGAGGATTGCACTGTTGGGGCTCGGGCTCAAAAGGATCAGTCTATTTGAGTTCGGGGTCTATATTGATCTTCTGAAGCTCGACCTGTAGGGGCTCTATGGGCTGCTCAGGACAAGTCGGCCTCGACGGGGAATCAGGCCTATCAATCACCCCTACATCAAACTAGGGATAGCGTCTGGCAACCTTGGCCCCTAATGGATTCAGTAACCATGTCCACAAAATCAAGGTCGACCCCGACCCCCAGCTCCAGCATGGCAATCTTTGCCTCGGTCGCCTTCGCCTCCACCTCCGCCTCCGCCAACCAATCATCCTTGCATCGGTGGAACCAGTCCCGATAGTGGTTCACCTCGGCCTCTTACTTTCTCAGCTTCTTCTCGAGGCCAGTCACCGCCTTCTTCAGCTCCTCATCATGACCCTGTACCTTCTAGGCCAGCTCCACACTCCTTCTTGAGCTCATCATGTTTCTGGCAGTAGAAGTCGGCCTCCTGCCTCGACCCCTCCAGCTCAGTAGTTAGAGCCAAAATTCTCCGCACCAGCTCGACCCGCCTGTCCTTCTCCTCAGCCAACTCCTTCCTTAGCTGGCCAGTCCCTGCGGACATTCTATCCATCAAGGTGGCCAGGTCCTCTTGGAAGCAAAGAAACTTGTCGGAGGCCTGCAAAGAACCCTCAGTCAGTATGGAGAAAGAAAAGAAACCACAAAAGAAAAAGAAGAAATCAAACCTTCACCAATACTCGGCCTATCCTGAAGGCCTCCTAGGCAAAGGAGCTGGAGAAGTGCTCAGGCAAAACCGCACCATTGATGATGGCAATGGCCTTAGCGGCAAAGGCCTGAGCACCCGAGTTGGGCTGGCCAGAGGAGCTCAGAGGAGGCACCATCAAACCCATCGGTGCGGTCGCCACCAAAGTAAAGGGCTCGCGGTCGTGCTCCTCGAGGTCAACACCAATTACGGGTTTGGGGTCAGAGTCAACGACCTGTTTTTCCCTCCAGTGCCTATCCTTCTTCTTCTGCAGAGGTGGGGATGAAGGCAAGGGCCGAGGCGGAGGCACAGTCTTAGAAGACTCCTTCCCAGAATCTTTCTTAGAACCCCCGGCCGATGCAGGTCAGTAGAACGGCAGGGATTCTCAGCAGCATGTTTCTTGGAAGCCAGGGCCTTCTCAATCGGGGTCGGCATCAACCCCGAAGCCTCCTCCTTCTCCCTCTTCTTGGCCTGCATGGCGGCCAGAAGGGCAGCTTGAGTGACCCCTGACATCTCTGGAGGGATCGGTTGTTTCTTCTCCCGGCTGTTGATCCAATGGGTAGTGCAGACGCTCCTCATACCTCGGATCACTGGAAATGCACGATTTTGGCATTCGAAGACAATAAAGATCCTACCCTACTCTGCCAAGGTGAGCTACGTCTGCCGATACCCTGATGAAAGAAAGAAGATGATCAGTACTAAAAAATAAAACTAGCACACCACAAAAGTAAGAACAAGAACGGGGGTCGATATCGACCCCGACCCCAAGACCGAGGGATGACACACGAACTCATTGATCAGAATCGGGCATTCATCATTTCACTTCGTGAAGTAGTAGTAGCCCTTGTGGTACCGATCCAGCCTATATAGGTTATGCCACTCCTGCAAGGTCGGTAGACCGTGCTCGGCATCATAAAAAAATAGCATGGTCCCTGATCACTGCTAAATTAACTGATTAATTATAGCATAAAGAGCAAATATATTTATAACCAGGAATGTCGAACCCACAGGGAAAAGTGTAATGAAACTATTTCATGTATTGGACATGGTTTTTCTAATCGTTGTTTGAGTGAATTCAAAATTGAGAGTGGTTTTTATATTCAGAAAATAACTTTTGAAATAAAATCAGATAAATAAAATCACAGATCCTAGGGAATTCAACCAATCTAATCAACATGCATAAAACAATCAATTCAAACCTCAAATAAATAATTATGGTGGAAAATCTGATAAATTGGAATTAACTCCTTATTTGGCAGTTAAAACCTAGATTACTAGCAAGTGAATTTTACCTTTTGAGTCTCAATAACACAAACTAGTCAATCTCGATAAATATACAGATTAAACCCTACAATTGAATCTTCTTTTTGAGACAGAAAACAGTCATATCAGGTTTCTCTCTTCCTACTGTTAATTATCTCCTCTCGGTCTCAAATTAACAACTAACAATCTAATTAAATCTTCATCTCTCGATCCTTCAATTAAATTAGATTTTAGGATAAAAAATCAGAGAACTTGAACCAATAAATTAGGGTTTGAATTAATTGAATTAAGACATGTCAATCAGATGGAGAATAACCCTAGAACCTGTTAAGGTTTCTAGCCAGACATGCTAAAAACACAAATTAAAATAAACATATTGAATTGCATTAACTTACTAGGAAATTGAAAGAACAAAAATTAAAGTCTTGATCCAGTCTTCAAATCCCAAGCAAATAAAAGTAAAGAAATAAAACTGAATTCTAAATTAAAGGACTAAAAGAAAGAACTCAAAAAAAACTCTCCAAAAACTCGAGCTATATAATGTATTTATAGAGGAAGAATTGCATCTCAATTAGGTATTGGGTTTGGAATAGAAAATATCTCCAAATCGGGCGAAACTTTCTTTGTCGAGCCTCCGTGTCGATCGACACATGGCGATCGACATGCAACCTCATGTCAATTTTGCACTTTGAACTTCCATCTCGATTGCTGCCCAACATTCGTGTCGATCGACACGGGGTGTGTCAATCAACATGGACCTCCCACGTCGAGCCCTTCTTTTCCTCCTGCCTCAGTTGACATCGACCCTCCGTGTCGATCGACGTGCACCATGTCGGTCGACATGGAGGTCTTTCTCGGGTTTTTGGCTTTATCTTCCATGTCGGTCGACATCCCGTGTGTCGACCGAAATAGCAGCTTCTTCATTCCGGCTCTTTTCAACATTTAACCACTTTTTAGCCCAAAAACCTACAAAAACTCACCATAGCAAGTATAGCATCCTCTATAATAGACTCAAGCTCATTTATTTACCTAAAACTAATGCAAATGCATGAAATAACAAAGAAAATTATGCGATAAGTGAGACAAAATACGAGCTTATCAGTCCCCAACATACGGCACCAGCCCACCGGAGCCAGTTTAAAGGGTTCGAGGCCATATGACCTCAAGATTGCACAGAACCACGGGTGCACTGGGAGCCAGACCCCATTCTTCACGGCGGCCAAGTAGAAAGCCACAAACCCATCATCGGGCGCACAACATCGGTCATCGACCCGAGGCAAGAAAAAAATTGCCATCCCGCAAGCCACGACATCGAGGAGTTTCTGGGCCTGCTCGGCGATAGTCGTGGGAACCGCTATCCGAACAGGATTATTGGCAAAGATCCTATCCTCCTGAGACCGCTCCTCGATCTTAAGAGTGTAGAAAGAATCAGCATCCAACTCTGACATCGAAGCCCGGGCTTCATTGGGGCGGTTCACAACCGACCTCCCCAATGACTCCTCCAATTCAACCGACTCTGAAGGCATCGCTTCCGAGGACTGAAGAACATTGATATCCACCAACATCTTGCTGCTGGTAAATTTTCCCGTAGACTCCGAAGACATCTTACGGTCTACACCAGGCTTAAAAAGTTGGAGAAAACAGGAGCAAGAAAGGAAAACGAGATTGAAAATGCACGAAAGAGGCCCTTAATTCTCGCAAGACACAGCAAAAAGAACTAAAAAACACAAGTATAATAGTCAAGCAGGGCAAAAACAAGAGAAAGACGAAAACACTTGGGCTCGGTACTAACCCCGAACTCTAGCAACAAATCGACAACAAAAAACACTGGCGAAGACTCAGCACCAAACAAGCTAACCCTACACCCTGGAATTCTCTTACAAGCAAAGAACGAAAAATGACCTAGATATAATCAGCTACACGGTGATGGAAGGAGAACCCTGATAGCTTGTTTTTACACTCACTTATCGCATTATTTTCTTTTGTCTTTTATGCATTTACGTTTGTTTTAGTTAATAAGTTGAGCATGAGTGTATTCTAGGAGGTATTATGCTTGTGGTGCTTGGTTTTGCAGGAAAAGTATATCGAAAAAAGGAAAAGATGATGAAAAGATGAAGAATTCCGCCTCAAAAGGTCTCTGTTTTGACCGATACACATATGTGTCGCTCGACACGTGTGTGTTAAGCCGAAGAACCAAATACAGGAGTCTGCGTTGACCGACAAAATGCAGATCCATGTCGGCCGACACAGAGGTGCTCGATGTGAGAAGATTTTGACCAAATGAGAGATCGACGTGGGGAGTTTCACGTCAACCGACACCATTCCATGTCGGTCGACCGGAACTGCTGATACGGAAAAATGCAACTTTATTAGTTGAAGGCCGAATTTTGAGTAGATATTACCATATCTAACTTATCCCTGAAGTTCAAGACCTCAAGGCCTAATCCTGCTACTATATAAACTCATATATTAGGTTATTTTCATAATCCTGGTTTTTATTTTCAAGTTTCCAAGAATTGGAGAGAACTGGATCTCCCTTTATTTTTCTGCACTTTATTTTTCAGTAAGTTTTTATTAATGCAATCTTTAATTTCTATTTCCATGTCTATTGAAACGCTAGGCTAGAATCCTTAGCAGATTTTAGGGTTTCTCTATTTGTGTGCATGTTTTGATTCAAATATTTAAATCCTGAATTGGTTTAAACTCTTTGATTTACTTTTCAAATCTATTTTCAATTGAAGGATCAAGAGATGAAAATTGAAATAGATTATAGTTATTAATTGAAGAACCGAGAGGTAAAAATTAATAATAGGAATAGAGACTTTAATGCTATTGTTTTCTGTCAGACCAAGAAGAAATTAATTGTAGGATTAAATCTGATTTTTATTGAGATTGGCTAATTTCTGTTTTTGAGATCGAGAGGAGATAATCACTCATTAGTAATCTAGGTTTTAATTGCCCGACCAAGGAATTAATTCCACTTTAACAGATTTTCTACCATATGTCTTTTCTGGGTTTGGATTATTTGTTTCTTGCATGTTTGTGCTTTTGATTTATTCGAATTCCTTTAAAAAGTTATTTTCAAAATCCAAAACCCCTTTTGAAATCGAATTTTCCCAAACAAGAAATTGATAAACTACAATCAATAAATGAGATATTTTCGCTACACTTTTCCCTTGGGTTCGACAACCTCCGGGTTATTATAAATTTATTTGCTGCTGTGCTATAATAGTCTGGTGATTTTTCCAGCGATCAAACCCCGAGCCCACACCTTATCGAGTTCCACAAGAACCATGCCCAGAATCCAAAGAAACCAAGAACACTGGGGCCCGATATCCACTGAACCACATGCATAACCACAAAACCCAACTGAAATGCAACCCAAAGCCGCACAAAGATAAAACCAAGCCCTAGAGAAGTCAACCCATTCACCCCAAATACACAATAAAGAGCATGCACCCAGAACCAAAAGTCAAATGAGAGGGACAGAACACTGGACTCCCGTCGCATAAATTCTCAAGGCAAGGGCAAACAAGTCAAAGTACACAAAATCTCACAAAACAACATAGGAAGAACACGATCGGAAAAGAAAAGACGAACAACCCATTAAAAAACCATACCACTGATCACCCAATCACAAAATCACCTAAATCGATGTAATCACGGACGCACACCGACAAGAATCAAAACAAGAAAGAAATACGTAAAAGGGGAAAGAACCGCGGCTTACCTAAAAGAAAGATGATAACGAACGAAGAAACCCTTCTCAAACGAACAAGCAGTAACAACGATCACCAGCTAAGGGCAGCAGCAAACTTAGGCAAAGTCCGAGAAAGAAGCAGACGAGAAAGGTCGGAATAAGAGAGAAAATCACAAAGAGGAAGAGAGATCGATAAAGAGAGAATTGAGAAATGAGAAGAAAACCAACCTTAAAAAATAAAAAAACCTTACGACTTTTGTAACCGCCCTCGGAAAATTGCTAAATTCGTAACTGCCACCAGTTTGGGCAGCAAAACCTAATTAAGCAAAACTGTCGACGGCCTCAGTATCGACCCGATCCCTGGGTCCTGAGTTGACCACCGAACCCTATGGCGGGGTCGTCACCGATCTCATGCATCGAGACCAACATCCCAGAGGCTAAAATGTACAAACATCCATGAAGCCTGTCCGGCCGCGACAAGCGTAATGAGACCCGCGAGAGCCTTTGAGGCCTCCCAAAGGGCTCTCAGACACGCCAGAATCGATAAAGACTGTTTCATAAAACTCCCATGAGTTATCAAAGTGCACGCCTGAGAGCACTACTCTCACGCAAGAGAACATCTCCCGAGATGATTCTAACAAATCGGGTGAATTTCAGAACCATGCATAGGCCCTCGGGAGTGGTTTTTCGAAACCACCCGACACCAGCATATGCAATGCCCCCTGGGGCGGCCGTACGAATCGAGTCGACCCCCGAGTCACTCAACCTTCCACATGGATAAGTGAACCTCCGGGAATGCATCCACGGCCCTTGGAATACCCCCAGGGTATCCCAAGATGCCGCACTTTGACCAAAATATGATTACAAAGTTTGGCTCCGACCCATATCTCGAATACGCCCCTAGGCCAAAGGGGCTATTGTTGAGGTCAGAACTAAACGACCCAAACCAATCGGGACCAAGTTGCGCTCATAAAATGAATCAAAATGGACACAACCCATCAACTAGCAGCCCAGCCAGCCGCAGCCCAAAAGCCAAGTCAAAACTTGCACCAGCATACCTGTCAACCCCAGGTTCGGGTTACCTACCGACACTGGGTTAGGGTTCGACACTGACCCCTTGTAGGGTTTGAGTCTACGATGGGCAATATTAATTGCCATTAAATAAACACTTGCCAAGGATCGTTCTTAGGATACCAGGAATAAATTACAATTAAATGAACCATGCGAAAGCCTATGCATGCTCCTACAAATTAAATTGCATAGGATGGATTAGAGATTATACCTTGTTTCACCGTTTGATCCACAGGGCAGATCGGAGAATGATAACGGTGAAACCCTATTCAGATCTGAAGCGGAATATGGAACAACCTTTGAATCTTTCTTCTTGTTCCTACAGATCTGATCTTCTGATCTGTGTCCCTTGCTCCTTGGAAATCTGGTGAGGATTATTCTACCAAGTTAGATCCGAGCTCCGGAGAAGTCGATCAATCTCCTCCCTCGTAGATCCAGCCGTCGCCCCTCTCTCTCTGTCTGTTATGAAACCCTAGTTTCTCAACTGACGGCTACTGAAAAGTGTACACACCAAAATTGTGTTGATCCAATAGAGAGGGGGGTATTTATAGTGTTAGGGTTTATGAAACCCTAACCCTAAT
Source organism: Plectranthus barbatus (assembly GCA_026898455.1). NCBI lineage: Eukaryota > Viridiplantae > Streptophyta > Magnoliopsida > Lamiales > Lamiaceae > Plectranthus > Plectranthus barbatus. Next base: position 315 of record JAPKLW010001514.1, on the reverse strand, counting down.
GGGCTGAGAGCAGTTAATGGGCCAGACCAGGGATCAGATGCAAATAATAAAGTGGGCCCTCTTTTATTAATTAATTCTCTCATGTCCAACCCAGAACATTAATTAATTAATAAAGTATTGTTTTAACCTTACCACGGTAACAATACTGACTCGCCCCTTTATTACCACGTTATTAGGAACGGGTTGCACCAAACTAACTTGATCCACATATTTAAGGTTTCAGACATTCATTAATTAATTTGGCTTATGACAATCAGCCACAATTAATTAATTTCTTATTTCCTGAATAACACCACTCACCTTTTATCACTTATG
>JAPKLW010001513.1:143453-188561 GCA_026898455.1 Plectranthus barbatus | reverse complement strand
TTTTTTTATTTTCCACACATCTAGGGTTAATAATATTTAGGTATTTGATCCGATCTATTGATCAACCTCAAGAATTCAGAAAATAAACCCCTACTTTCCGCTCAAGAGATCAAGGCGCTAATTCTCGTAAGCATATTACTCCCTCCGTCCCATGTAATTAGTCCCATTTGGTTTTGGCACGATAACCAATGTTAGTGAGTGTAGTGGAATTAATATTTTATTGATGAGTGTAAAAAAGTTTGTCATTTTAGGAAATTGGACAATTAGATGGGACGGACAAAAAAGGCAAATGGAACTAATTTCGTGGGACGGAGGGAGTATATATATATATAGATAGTACTTTTTGAAAGATTATATATGTATTGATACTCAATCTTGTATATATTTACAGGAAATTATGATAGAGACGGTTGATAATCCATCAAATGCAGTAGAGTGGGCGATGGCGGAGATGATGAATCAACCAGAGACTCCTGTTATATTTTAAAGTTAGATAAGGAAATCACCCCTCTTGTCACGGCATGCGAGGAATTACTATAGGGTAATTGTAGTGGCTCTCATCTCCCCAATTTCCAGCTTTTTGTAGATGGACCAAGGCATCAGGTTGATGCTTGCCCTGGTGTCACATAGCACATTCTGGAATTCTTTGCCTCCGATTTCGATAGGTATCGAGAAGCATCCTGGGTCAGGCCTCTTGATTGGGATCTGCTTCTGCAGAAGTAGGCTGCACTCCTCATGAATCCTCACAGTTTCGTTCTCCACGAAGTGTTTCTTTTCACTCATCAATCTCAAGAGGAACTTCATGTATCCTGGTATCTCCCAGAGAGCTTCAACAAGAGGTATGTTAATGTTAACTTTATTTAAATTTTCAACAAAACGAGTGAATTTAGAATCTTTCATTTTCTTAGCGAATCTCTGCGGGAAAGGCATAGGGGGTACCGGATCAACTCTTCTTTCCTCTTTCTCCCTTTCTTTCTCTTCCAGTCTGGACCTCTGTTTCGATCGAGATGCATCTATCTCGGCTGTCCTGCTGCTACTCTTCTGCCCCGACCGTTCTTGGCTTGTCTCGGCTGTGATGGAATCCTCAATCTCAGCCAGTCTTCTTCCTGTCTCGGCCGTCTTGCAGCTCTCTGCCTCGACCGGGATGGGAATCATCTCGATCGAAATAGAGAGGTCTTCCACGAGATTTTCCTCCTCTACTTCACTCACTTCTTCTTCCGGGCTGCTCGAGCCTTCGTACTTCCTTTCGGATCGTAGTGAAATGGCATTGACCGACTTTTCCTTCGCTGGATTTGTTTCTGTTGTGCTCGGAAGTTGCCCTGCCTTATGCTAATTGCCAAGAGTAGTGGCTATCTGACTCAGTTGGGTGTCCAACATCTGCAAGTGCTTTGTCATCAGTTGCATGTGAGTGGCCATCCCTTTGACTTCATTCTCCACTTTGCCAAATCTATTGTCTGAGCTTTTGATGAGCTTCACCAGTGTCTCCTCTAGCACGAACTTCTTCCTTTCCACAATTTCTCCTCCAGAACCTACATCAAAACCAGGTGGAAGGTGTTCTGCAGCAGAGGGGTTAGAATAAGAAAAACCAGGGTGAGATCGCCCATGGTTGTAATGATACCCTTGATTGCCTCAGTAGTTATTCTTATAACCACCGCCAATGTAGTTCACCTCTGTCCCGGCAGTTCCAGATGAACTGCTTGCACCCCGGTTGATGTAGTCGGCCTCCACCGGAACAATAGCCATGCTCGGCTCTGCAACAGCTGCAGCTTGTGTTGTGCCCAATTTTTCAATCTCTTCTCGGAGCTTTTTCACTTCAACAACCAGGTCGAACTCCAACTTTGTCTCGACTGCTTTGATTGGTAACTGCCTCTTGATCGGCCATTGGTGGCTATTCAAAGCCATATATGCCAATAACCTCATCCTCTCTGATCCACTCTTCTTCATCAGTATCCCGCCAGCAGATGCATCAATGATTTGTGTGTAAAATGACCTATTTTTTGATGTGTGAGCGTGCATGTTTGTGGCCATTTTACCCTCATATCATATGTTTTAATTGTTCTTTTGTCTTGTTTTCGTGTTTCCATGTTTGAAATGATGTAGGATACGTTTTGAGCATAATATAGCGTATTTTGGGAAGTTCTGGAGGAAAATCGTCCGAGTTTGGAGTCCGAGGAGGTTAGGCTCGCCCGAGCGGAACGAAAGGAGGGTTTCAGAAATTTGGAGGATTCGCCCGGCCGAGCGAAGAAGGCTCAGCCGAGCTGAGCCGGGCAGAGGCCTCGCTCGGCTGAGTAGTGCAGGCTCGACCGAGCCTGGCTGGCAGAGAGCAGGCTCGATCGAGCGGTTTTGGCTCGGCCGAGCCAGAACGTGTTTCCCAGATTTTCGTGGTTCCCAGGATGGCTTGGGCGAGCCTTGGTTGGCTCGGGCGATCTAAGGCCCTGCTAGCTCGTCTATAAAAGGGGGAAAATCAATTAAATGAGAGACTTTTTGCCAAATTGAAGAATAACCGTCACTAACTTCCATCTAGATTCATCTCTACACTTTCTTTCCCACTTGAATCAAGGAGAACCAAGGATCATTCCATCAACTTGGTGACATTTGAAGAGGGAGATTAGGTGGATTGGATTCAACGAAGGCAATCATAGAAGATCAATTTTGACCTTGAAGCTTTGTAATGTCAATTCTTATCTTTCAACTTGTATTGCTTCAAATTCAAGGTATGAGGAGCTAAATTCCTAAGTGAGTGTTGTAATATGGATATTGAGATGGATTGAACCTTCTATGCTTGTTTACTTTTCTATGAAGTCTTGATTTGCACTTGAGCTTGTTCATACCTAATAGATGTAGGTAATAGCCAATCTATAGGTAGTTGATGTGACTAGGGATGTCAATAAAGCCCGAAACCGATGGGTCGGCCCGAAACCGGTGGGCTAAAATGCGGGTTAGGGTAAAAAAATTTCAACCCGAAATTATTTTTAACCGAACGGGTTGAACCCGACGGGTTGGCGGCCCGAACGGGCTGAGCCCGGTGGGTTGCGGGTCGGCCCGTAGGTCCGGCAATATTTAATAATATATTTAATAATTTATTATTTATTATTTCTAATATTATTTATATCCTACTATACCCATTAATTATATACCTAATTTCCTAGACCTAATTTTCCGTCACACAAAATCTCATCAATCTTTCCCAATGACGTAGTCCTTTACCCTCAAATCGAAAAATCTCTCATTTCTTCCTCTTTCACTGTCTCCCACTCGTCACTCTCCTAATTAGCGTACCTACTCATTTCTTCCTTTCAAGAACCTTTAGCCACTCGTTGTTATGTTCACCCAAGTGAAAGCTATATTTAATTTTTTAATCATTATTTTATAATTTTATACGTTGAGAAATGTACTTCTATTACTTAAATTAGTTGGTATATAAGGATTGATGTTTTTTTTTTCTTTTCAAACTATGATTATCCACTTATCACTATTTTTTTGCAAAGATATTGATATTTGATGTCTTTTATTTATGTTGGTTCATCATTTTCTTTTTTTATTTTGTTTTAGGTTTTGTTAAAATATTTTAAGAAAATCTTTACAAAAATAAACTCGTAAATATTGCCAACCCGACGGGTCAGCCCGAAAACCGGTGGGTTAGGGTTAGGTTCAAGAATTTTTAGCCCGATAAAAATTCAGCCCGATTCAACCCGGATCGAATAGCCCATAGCCCGATAGGGTTAGCCCGAAACCCGACGGGTTAGCCCGATTGACATCCCTAGATGTGACCGTTGCAGCCAATACACGGACGGAAATGTCGTGATAAGTGCATAATCATATAGTTTTAGTTCCAATCCATGTGCGGAGCTAGGATTAGAGGGCAATAATCGACGGTCGGTTAGGAGTGAGTTAGGGATCGATAACGTAGCTGTTTGAGATCTCTAATTTCATCAACGGACAATTCACGGTACAAAGGGGATTGACTAGGATAGTGTCGATTGCTCAACCTCATAGAGATTAAAATTGTTTACAACATAGCTCGGTTTAATTTGGCTCAATTGAAGTTTACAAACACTCACTTCATTCTAAGATTGTTGGACTTGTTACTCTAATCTACCCAAACATTTGATAGAAGTAATTGATTGGTGAATTTAGCAGATTGTTGAATGTTTGATTGAATGCATTTTGTAGTTTAGTTTGCAATTTATAGCTAGATAGATAAAGAAAACCAAAGACAATTGTATTGCCTAGCTATTGATTCATCTTCTTACGAGTAAATAGTTTCCACGAGAGCGAATAGAAAAGATCTCGGATTGATAATTTGACGTGAAAATTGTGTGTCACTTCACACGACGGTCAATCAACCAACTCCTTCATGTGTGGAGTCAGCCCTTCATAAAAATGGCAGACTTGCATCTCCAGATCGATGCCATGTCCGGGACAGAGTCGAAGAATCTCTTTGTGTCTCTTCCAGGCCTCGTAGAGTGATTCATCGTACATTTGCTTGAAAGTCGTGATAGCAGCTTTCCTTTTCAACAACAGGCTCAGTGGAAAGAAGTTGGCGAGGAACTCAACTTGAAGTTCCGCCCATGTTCCAATCTGACTCTTGTCCAAACCAGCCCACCACGAGCGTGCCTCATCTCGGAGTGAGAACGAGAACAACCTTATACGGATTGCATCTTGGGAAACTCCATTTTGCTTCACAGTATCGCACACCTCGATGAATTGGTTGAGGTGTGCATATGGATCTTCTACCGCTCTCCCCCCGAACTGGTTCAGTTGCACCATCTGTATCAGTCCTGTGCGTAGCTCAAGTTGTTGGCGTCAATCCTCACTCTGAATCCGGGCTCTTCTTGTTGGGGAAGAAATCGGTCCAAGATGGACCTCTGTGGCACTACAATCTGCCTACCATCCAATTCTGCCAGTCTGGCAGCTTGTTCTGCCTGAGTTGCTTGAGCCGCTTGAAGTTGTGCTCTCAGTTGCTGCATTTTATTGACAAACTGTCTCTGCTCCTCGGGGGTCATATTCTGAAGCGGGGCTTCTGGGTTTGCTTCCATCTCAAAGTTTAATCTTTTCCCTTTCTTTTTGTTCTTCCTGCAGGCTGCTTCAATCTCTGGTATGAAGGGCTCAAGTATTTTTCCTTTGTTCCGCGTGTTCATGCACCTGCACAGAAATTAAGACAAAATCAGGGTATCTCAGCCGTGGTGGGATATATCCCGGCCGAGATGGACGCTCTATCTCGACCGTGGCGACGGTTGCCTTGGCCGAAACAGACAGGACTCAGAAAAACTCACGCACGCAAAAGAAAAAAGAACTGACTCCAGAAACAAAGAAAAAGAACACCAAATTGCAAAATATTAAAAATAAGAAAAATAATACCCAATCCAAAAGTCTTTAAACAAGTGAGTAATGATTCGCCGTCTGATTATTCCCCGACAACGGCGCCAATTTGATCGATGCTAAATCTGCATACAAATCATATCATAGAGCAAATACATTAATAAAACCCAGAGGTTGTCGAACCCACAGGGATAGTGCAACGAGGGAAAATCATGTACTGAATATAGTTTTCAAGACCTTTGATTGGGCAAATCAAGTTTAAGGGTTTTGGGTTTTATGAAAACAATTAATTAAAAAGAGAGAATTCAAATATTAAAAAGCACAAATTCTAGGGAAATCTACCACTCTGATCAACATACAAGAAACAAATATTCAAACCCGGGAAAAATAATTTTGGTGGAAAATCTATTAAAGTGGAATTAATTCCTTGGTCGGGCAATTAGATCCTAAATTATTAACTAGTGGTTATCTCCTCTCGGTCTCAAACACACAAAGTCAATTAATTTTGATAAAGATTAGATTTATCCTACAATTGAAATCTTCTTGGTCGGACAGATAATCAAAAGTATTAAATCCTAACTTCCTATTACTAACCTTCACCTCTCGGTCATTCGATTATTAACTGAAACCTACCTCAGTCTTCATCTCTCGACCCTTCGACGAGAATAGATTTAAAATAAAACATAGGATTTAAACCAATTTTGGGGGTTTGAACAATTGGATCTAAATATGTATCACAGATGGAGAAACCCTAGAACCTGTTTAGGGTTCTAGCCTAACATATTAAATAAAAACTTTGCAAGGAAAATTAAAGATTGCATTGAAAAGTATAGGTTCAAACAATAAAACTAAAGAGGAATTCTGAAAACTTAAAGTGAAAACAACAAAATTAAGATAGAACTCAACTAACAAAAAATAATCAACAACCCCCCTTATTATGAGCTATTCAAGAGTTTATATAGTGGTAGGGTTGAGGCCTTGGATGGTATCTTTTCTCCAAAATTCGTCCATCTCACTAATTGGTATCCTTCCTTCTTTTAAATCATGGACACGTGCAAATTAGATCTTCTAATTGCGCATCTCGGCCGGGATAAGGTCTGCCACGGCCGGGCTGAATTCCTGCACCACAATCGAGATCATCTTCAACTCGGTCGAAACAGAACACTCTCCTTTGGCGAATTCCTTCATCTTCTTGACCAATTCTTCACTTTTCATCATTTTTTCCTGCAAAACCATGCACAACAAGCATATTACCTTCCACTATACACTCATGCTCAATTTATTAGATAAAATAAACAAAAACACATAAAAGAAAAGAGAAAACACTTTGATAAGAGAGTAGAAAAACGAGCTTATCATTGTCCAAGCCAACTGTAAAAATAAAACAATTTGTTTGATGCTCTGAGATGGAAGGTGTCGGGACGGGGAGTGAATGTCGGTGCAGAGAAGTATGGACATTAAGTGGCTTTCATAAGACTTTCATTAGTTGAGTGAAGGGTGACATGAATGAACCGGTCCACACCGGAATGAGAGGAATTATAAGGCTATATAGGAATAAGATTGTATAACTGAGGAGAACTTAAAGTATCTGATAGGAGCTACTCATATCAAAATGGTGCATCATCTTTTCCGGCACTCATTCTAAGAAAAACTACAAAATTAAGTGTGCTTGACCCGGGATAGAACTAGAAGAGTGACCCCCTGCGAGAAATTTCGCAGAGTGCGTCTGAGTGGGGACAAAATATGCTGGGAATAACTTGTGTTGGTCGGCCTGTGGCTTAAAACCGATCCAAACTATTGATGGATAACATGACCGATCTCAGGTAAGCTCAGTGGGGGCGTTACATAACTCTAAACCAATTTATTATATATTTATAAATATCCCATGGTGCACAAAACATAATTAGTCTCATATGATTTCCATAGTTTTATATTATTTTGAATTTAGTCCTAACAGAGGAATTGAGGACTCTAATGTATATAACTTTTTGATTTTTTGTTTTATTGTTTTACTTTTTATGTTACTAGAAATACACCTATGCGTTGCACGAACATATTTTGTAGAGTTTTAAAAATATATTAAGTATCTATTTGGTTTGTGGATATCAAAATGAGATAATTGAATGATTTTGAAGCACATTGTTTAGTTGAAGGACATGAGAATGTATAAATAAGAATGATACCAAAATATTCTAAAATCACAAAACTCCCAAAATGATGAGTTTCATTCTTATTTATCATTCGCGAATCTCAATAACAAAATTATTATTTTTTTTATATCTTATGTTATTTTATTTATTCTATCATTATTTTAAATCCTCCATTATTTTTAATAATGATCATATCAACCAAAACTATTATGATAATATTATTATTATAGTATTAAATATTGTTGGTCCCGAAACCAGAGAGTTTTATATGCTGCGGAAGTGAATTTATATTGCACTTGTTCTCCTAAACTGGCTGGAACTCAGTTTAGGGTTCTCAAAGATTAAGTTTAAGCTCAATAAGTTCTTTAAGTAAGTTTCAAGTATACACTTCAATACTTGGACAAGTATTGAAGGTTTTAAAAGCAAGTTTGAAGAAACTGAGTTTGCATAAACTTAAAAAAAGCAATAAAGTACCCACGTTATTATAGTGGTTCGGATCTGAATATCTTACGTCCACTCTTCATAAATTAATCCAAAAATTCACTTAGTATGATACACAGCCCGTTGACACTCCGTCCTTTGGTCTGCTGTGGTCACTCGCCTAGGAACTCCTTGTAAGCTTAGTCTTCAAGTCGAAGTGAGGACGCACCCGACAACCTTCTCCTTGGTTGTTGGATATTTGTTGTTCTTCCCAGAACTCAGTAGGTTGACAAAAGCAAGAGATAGTCAAAATCCTAGAGTAGGAATTAACTACTGTGAATATATCTTTGAAGGATAAATTCACCAAGGTGTAGCTTAAGCTTTAATGCTTAGCCTCGTGTTTTGAATCACTTAGCACAGATGATTAACTTGAGTCAGAAACTCAAGTCTTGTGAATAGAATCATGGAGTACTTAGTAAGCTTAAGTAGAGAGAATGGCAGAGTAACGACTTAGCTTTTCAGAGATTCAGATATTCAGAGTTTCAGTCTCTTTCTTCGTTCGAAATGTTGGGGTATTTATAGGCGATTCCTCAGATGATTTGAAATTTGTCCAATAGACACATTAATCCAGTCGTTAGAGACATGGAGTATGTCGTCCAATCATAGCCCATACATTAGGTCTGCTCTGCAACATTTGTACTTCATGTACTTTTCCACCTGCTCTTGTCAAACTCAGTTGTAGTCCGAGGAATTCAAGTATGGACTTCCTCGTTTTGATTTTTACTTAGCAATCAAATGCCTTGAAGTCTGACTAAGCTTGGTTCTTGTTGTGTTCAGGGTGCTTAGAAACTTAGGCCTCCATGTTGACTTTCCATTAGTCAATATAGACTACCCTCATACTGACTTCACAAGTCAGTATAACAATTTGTCTCTCATACTGACTTCTTATAAGTCAGTATGGGTTCCTCTATACCGAGTGCCCAAACTCAGTATAGGCCTTGGCCATACTTGGTGAAATCAAGTTTCACACAGAACATTTCTTCAAATCCTCAAGCATATCCTATTTTCTGTCTTCAGCACCTAAGTTCTATTACGACACAGTTAATCCTACACATGGATTACAAAATAGAACTCTAAACTTAGTGCTAAAGTGAGTTTAGACATATCAAAACATTAAATTAAGGAGGGAACTAAAACTTAGTTCCTAACAAATACTCCCTCCGTCCCGGCTGAATTGTCCCAGGTTGACCGGGCACAATATCCAAGGAGTGTGAGTGTAAAGTAAGTAGAGTGGAATTAATATTTTATTGTTGAGTGTGAAAATGTTGCATTTTTAAGTAATGAGACAATTGAGGTGGGACGGACGAAAAGGAAAAGTAAGATAATTGAGGTGGGACGGAGGGTGTATTAAATAAAGACTTATTTTATGATTAAGTATATAATATTGTTATAAAATATTAAATAAAGACTTATTTTATGATTAAGAAATATTAATACATTAGAATAAAGAAACTTTATGCTAATATAAAAATTGTAAAGGAAATTCTTAGTAAATATATTTGGACATGTATTAAAATTTTAATGTGCACGATCTTTTAGAATTTTGGAGGTATTTAATCAGAATTATTTTAATATATTATATAGGTGTTAGTTATTCCCATTGACGAAAAGTTTAGAATTATGTCTTTTTCTTTATTGTTGAGTCTTTCATTTAATTATAATACTTCAAACTCACTTATTTATGTGTATAAATATAATATATTCGAAAATCCATTTTAATTCTCATAATTACTTGCATTAACATTGCAATAATAATTACATTATCCATATATTTTCACTATCCAAGGTGATTAAAACAAGGTATATATCTTTTAAATATTTAATATCTTAATGTAAGTATTTAGGAGAAAAGACAACACTTTAAAATTATTGTCTTTTGTACAATAGATAACAATTTTTGTAGAAAAGAAAATATTTTTTTAATAAAAAACAACGGTGTTCAACCGTTGTTTTTTTTTATATATAGAAAAGACAACGGTTGGAAAATCGTTGTCTTTCAGCGTATACTTTTAACAACACTCCCTACAATAACACTTCTATATACCCTTTAACAACACTTTTTAACCGTTGTTGTTCATGTTTTTCTTGTAGTGAAATAAAAATTACATATATTTATTGGTATCTTTCAAATACAAAATAAATAAACTCTCATTATTTCATTAGATTCAATTAATCCATGAATCTTTGTGTAAAGAAATGCATTTGGAAAGGGGATGATTGAGATACAATTATATATGGTAATAAACCATAACAAAAGTCGAGAAACAACCAAAGAAAAGACGAACACGATACATGTAGATTGTGATGGCTTATTTACAATTATTGTTTTTCAATCCCATTTGCTTATAAGACTACTCTCATTCATGACTTTGTCATGAGAGTCATCCAAAAAGACAAAAATAAATTGAAATAAAAATAAATCAAAAATTAATTAAATAGGAAGAAAGTCGATGACTTAAGTCACCTGACATCCCTTGGCTTGTTTTTGGGTTATCCAATAAAATATTGTCATTTGGCATTATGTAATTGGATGTTGTAATCTTATATATATTAATTTTATATCTATAATATTATACTTAATTATTTATTAAAATAATATAAAAATTATATCAAAGTTCATATATTTTTTTCTCTATAAATAGAGCCTAATATTGATATGTGTTCATACCAAAATCAAAACTCTCTATTTCACTATTAATCTAATTTTTTATTTTTAAAATGTACAATAGTGTATTTTTACCATAATTATAAATTTAAAATATAAATTATATATATATATATATATATATGTGTGTGTGTTAATATTTTAACTTTTAATAAAAATTGATATTGATAATAAATACTGAAAAGTAAAATATAATTTAAGATGACTTGGGGTTACTGATGGGAGTATAAATTAGATAGGGTTGTGGGTTGTATATGTGGAGGTGAGAGAAATTGATATTTTATTAAATGTTGGGTTGGGTTGGGGTTATGAATGTGGGTAGTCAAGCACCCAAGATTTTTAATTATATGACCCAAGAATTTCGCTATTTCGATTTTGCTAGTCCTTGGGAACATCGTAGCGACGGCGATCAAGCAGCCAAATTCTAAAGAAAAATCATTATCGAGTTTCCAAGACCATACATATTGGTGGATAGAACTGCTATTTATTTGTTGAATAGACAGATTAATTGAAAAAAATATGACTATACTTAATAATAAAATAAATAGATCGAGTAATATGTTCCCTTATCCAAGAAAAAGCATTTCTAGTTTACATAGTCTAATCATTGGTCTGAAAATTTCTACAATAAACTGGGTAGGTCGTTAGTATAGTTTCCTATCCACGATTCTGCTATTTATTGAAATCATTTACCGGAATACTATAAAAATAGTATGAAAACCCCCCGGATAGAATGTTTTTAATACTTATGTAGAACTACAAAGTAAGGAACGTTCTAATTGGATTAATATAAATCAATGCAATTTAGGAAGAATCAATGAAAGGACATCAATTCCAATCCTATATTTTCGAATTGCGAGAGATATTGAGAGAGATCAAGAATTCTAACCATTTCTTAGATTCATGGATCCAATTCAATTCAGTGAGATCTTTCATTTACATTTTTTTCCACCAAGAATGTTTTCTAAAACTCTTTGACCCCCGAATTTTGAGTATCCTACTTTCACGCAATTCACAGGGTTCAACAAGCAATCGATATTTCACGATCAAGGGTGTAATAATATTTTTTATAATTTTGTTCAACTACATTATTCATCTGTTAATGTACTATTAAAAAATCATAATAAATATTCTTTTACGGTATGGAAAGTACAATATAACTAGTCTTGTTCTCGAATTTTAACTTTAAAATCTTGAGAAATAAATTTTTTTATGCACCTTTTTTTCTTAAATATAAACTTTAAATAACTTTATTTCTAAATAACACATGAATTGGGAAATTAGTGTATCCTTGATTGCGTGCATGAATGTGTGTCGTCCTTTTTTTTATTATATAACATGTGTTGATCGAGGGAAAGGAAAGATATTTGATTTTTATATTGTAAAATATCTATTATTAGATTGATGATTATTGTATATGATTATTGTTCTTTCATTTGGAAAGATCTCCTCTACTCTTAATTTTTTTTATAATATGTTTTTTAAATGTTAATTTCTTAATCTTTAGATTGATTTAATAAATCTAATTTATGATTATTATTTAGTTGTACACAGTAAGAATGTATAATAATTTTCTATTTAGTTTTAAGGTTTTGGTTAATATTTAATTTAAAATTTAATTAGTTAATAATCAAGATTTATGGTTGTTATTTATCAATAATAATTTAAATATATCATGACATAAATGATTTTTATATTTATAATAATCTTTATTTAAATTAACAAATGCGGAAGTTGAGTAGAGCATTTAATCTTCTCTCAATTAACATAGCTAGCTTGTTTTGTAATTTAAAAAACAAAAAACAAAAACAAAACATAGCTTGTTTTTGTATTTTAAAACGTTTTTTTCTTGTGTCTGGAGCCAATCAAACATTTTCAGTTTTTTGTTGTCACACGAAAATAAGCTATGAGTGATTCGAATGACACCATGACTACAATAACAAAGACCACTTTTTTACAAAAAAATAAGTTATAATATTTGAAATTGAATCAAGAAGATTTAACCTCGAATATCTTACCACGAGTGAATGACACCATTAGACTACAACATCGAAAATGTGCATTTGTCTCTATAAAAAGCATTGGAGATTCATTGGTTAACATTCACTTGAGCTAGTTTATATATGCTTCAAGAATACATTTCATTTACAAAAACAGCCATGAAAATGGAAACACACCCAAGCCTCGAGCTTTCATCTTTACTGGCGTTAGTTTTAATCTCCTTGATCTTCTACAAACTCGTATCCAGCATGAAAAGATCGGCGGCGCCGCCGCTACCACCGGGCCCGACCCCCTTCCCGATCATCGGCAGCCTGCCGCAAATGCTGATGCATAAGTCCACATTCAGATGGATACACACCCTCATGCAACAACTCAACACAGAAATCGCCTGCATCCGCCTCGGCAAAGTCAGCGTCATCGCCGTCACCTCTCCGGAAATTTCTAGAGAGTTCTTGAAGAAGCAAGACGCCGTCTTCGCCTCCAGGCCAGACACCGTCTCGTCCCGTCCCGTCTCACCAGCGGCGGGTACTTGACGCTGGCGCTCTCTCCCGCCGGCGATCAGTGGAAGAAAATGAGAAAAGTTATGGTATCGGAGGTGCTATCGGCTGGCATGCATCGACGCCTCCATGCAAAGAGATGCGTCGAAGCCGATCACCTCGTCCGATATATATACAAGCAGTGCCAAAATCCACTCAAAAACGGAGCTATTGATGTGAAGGAGGCGGCTCAGCATTACTGCGGGAATCTGATCAGAGAATTGATGGGCATAAAAAGATTATCAGCGATGCTATCAAGAGTGTGAGAAAATACCAAGATCCAAGAATCATGAAGAGAATCCAGATGTGGCAGCATGGAGTCATCAAAGAAGAGGAGGATAATATTCTTGATCTATTGATTAACCTCAAGAATTCAGAAAATAAACCCCTACTGTCCCCACAAGAGATCAAGGCGCTAATTCTCGTAAGCATATTATATATATAGATAGATTGTACTTTTTGAAAGATTGTATATATATTGATACTCAATCTTGTATGTATATATTTACAGGAAATTATGATCGAGACGGTTGATAATCCATCAAAATCAGTAGAGTGGGCGATGGCGGTGATGATGAATCAACCGGAGACTCTTGTCAAGGCATGCGAGGAATTCGACCGAGTGGTAGGCAAGAAGAGACTAGTGCAAGAATCAGATTTGCCTAAACTGAATTATGTGAAAGCCTGCCTAAGAGAATCCTTCAGACTGCACCCACTGGCGCCATTCAATGTCCCACACGTTTCCAGCAAAGACACTGTGGTGGGTGGCTACTCCATCCCCAAAGGGAGCTACCTGGTGCTCAGACTCAGTCGTCTCGGCCTAGGGCGGAACCCTAGGATCTGGGACGAGCCTCTCAAGTTCAAGCCGGAGCGCCACCTCGTAGATAAAACCGCCGAAGTAGTGCTGACGGATCATGAGCTGCAAATGTTGTCGTTTAGCACCGGACGACGAGGATGCCCGGGCATCGTGCTTGGCTCCACCATAACCACCATGCTCATGGCTCGACTAATTCAGGGTTTTAGCTGGACTCCGCCGCCGGGCACCGGCGCCATTCACTTGGGAGATGGTTTGGCAGTGCCCCAACTTGTGGCTCGTGCAACGCCTCGCTTGGACTCCCAAGTTTATCTTCAACTACTGGGAAACTAGATACTGATGGACTTGATGTATGCGAGTGTCTCTCTCTCTTCTGTTTTTATTTTTTATATTTTCTTTTTTTTTTTAGAAAAAATAGTGTTGCCTAATTACACTACATGTTGCTAAAATGATCAATAAAGTTAATTGCCTAATATAAACTATGTTACACATGCTCTTACTGTGAGTGGGCCTTCAGCACTAGACAATAGACATCTTCTCTTATTGATCCAAATATATGTAGGCAGTGACATATTGGATTAATCAAATATAAAAAATTAAAATAATAATAATAGTAATTAAAGAGACAGCCGATTTAGGGATAATGAATTTGCATGTGAGTTGTTTCGTGAAGATAATGACATTATAAACCATATACTATATGGTATTATACTTTTCTTTTCTTTTTATTTCGTTTTTGAGAAAAATGCTATAATATTGCTTATTCATTTATTTTTTAAATAGAATATATTGGTTTATATTATATTCTACATATTTCCATTCTATTTTAAATTTAAATAATTAATCATGACTCTTTAATTACAAATATAATACTTTCACTATTATATGCAAACTAAGGATCAAATATTGTTTGTTTATAATTATACAAATAATGGTGATTACAAAGTCCACGTGCGGTTGAAACCAGTGGTTGCCAAGGCAAAAATTTCTATTAGAAATTGTTAAATATCTCGTACATTATTTGTGGACGACAATTTAAGCCATTTATAGTAGAGAGGTATTCAATATTTTTCCTCACAAGTTAAGTAACTTTGTGAGGATTTATTTCTTTACTTACAAGTTGATTTTATAGAATAAGTTGGATCATAACACGATATTAGAATCAACCCAGTTTTGATAATGGGAACTTTCAATAGTACGATTGTCAACAATTTGAGATAAAAATATTTTCACATTGTGCGTGTAAGTGTTAAATGTGTGACAATTGACAATGACTTGAATCACCTTATAATGGTGAAGCATCTCTCCTTATAAGCCAATTTTGTAAAAATAGTTGAACCCAAAAAAAATTAAATTATTTATTCTAAATACAACCACATTTTTACTCCTTATAGCCCCTTTATTTATAAAAATAATTAGTATTACTTTTTTATCCCTATAGCTTAAAATATTAACTAAAATTAAACAAATGAATCTGCATTAATACAATTAATTTTGATCAAACATAGCTACAACAATTCTTCTACGAGTTGCTCCGGAAAATTTTGACATAATTTTCTATTATTATATATGAATACGGTGATTTATCAACTTATATCAGATCAATATTTGTTCTTTCCAGCTCCAAACAAAACTATTTCATTCACAAGCAAATGAAGACACGAAAAATAATATTTTATCAAATTAAGAAATGTATGTATACAAACATACACGCACAATATAAATTGAAACAAAGTGTTTGTGAAAAAAAAAAAAAAAAACACAGAGAGAAATTTATAGAGTGGTGGGTGATAAATGATTACATTGAGTTTCATTGATCCAACCATGGTGACAAAACTTGGCGGTGGAGGCTTTGGAACAAATGGAGCTCTAATATTTGATGCATAATATATATTAACACTTCGTCTTCCTCCAATTTTCGTGGCCTTTTCTTCACATCCCATTTTCGCCTTCCTCCAATTTTTATATTCCCATTTCATTATTTCACATCTTCCCTCAAATCAAATCTAAGTTTTGTATTTAAGAACTGTATTGAGAAAAAATGTGGTTATATTTAGAATTATCTTATTAGAACAACCCAATTTCAATAATTGGAGCTTCCAATAGTACAATTTCAGCAATTTGAGATAAAAGTAGTTTCAGGCTGACGTAAAAGGGTGTGCTAAATATGTGACAGTTGACAATGACCTGAACCACCTTATAATGGTAAAGCATCTCTCTTTATAAACCGATTTTATAAGAATAGTTGAACCTAAAGAAAAATTCTATCGAACGAAAATTTATGCATGAATGTTTTTTTACTCCCTACGTTCCAATTATATGGTCTAGTTTATCTTGAACATTTGTCTAAAATTATTTAAAAAAATTATATATTAAATAAACTTCCAACATTATTCTTATATAAAACATTAGGAGTTTTATCGATTCAGGACCCGAAAGATAGTTTAATTTAATTAATCTCTTTTTTTCATAGTACTACTTTTAGTGTTTTCATTTTTCAAAAGAATTTAAGGGTACACTTGTAAATTACTAAAAGTAATAATATTAAGGGGGCGTTTGGTTTAACTGTCGGGAATCACTATGGGTATGAGTTTGATAGTAGAGGGAATGGGTATGGTTTTGATTTTTGGGAATCATTCTCAATTCTGATGTTTGGTTTACTAGATGGGTTTTGGAATCATTTTCAATTATAATGATTTATTTTTTAAGTTTATAGGTTTATAAAATAATTAAATTGTTATACAAATAATAATTAATTTAATAATAAAATAACAAAATAAAATCATATTAAAATAAATAAATAATCTATTTATCTTCTTATTTGTATTATAAAATATATAATTAAGATAAACAATAAATGATTGATTTTATAATAATATTATTATTATAATATATTAAAAAGAATAATATATAATTATAATATCATATAATATTATAAATAATATAATCATCAAAAATATTATAAAAAAGAAAATAATTATAAATAAGATGAATTAAAAAAATAAGAAATAAATAATTAATTTAATAATTAAAAATTAAGAAAATATAATCATATTAAAATAAATAAATAATATATTTATATTCTTATTTATTTTATAAAATATAAAATTAAGATAAAAATAAATGATTAATATAATAATAATATTATTTAAATATAATATTAAAAAATAATGTAATTATCAAAACCTTTTAGAGTAATATTATAAAATAAATAAATAAGAAAATAATTATAAAATAGTATGAAATAAATAATTTTGGTAATGAGATATGGGAATGAAAATGAAACCCACCATTTTGGAAAGGGTTTTGGTGATTCCCAAGTATTTGGGTATCATTCCCATTTTTTCATTCTCATACCCTTTAACCAAACCGTGAATTTCGGAATCATTACATTCCCTCATTCCGAAACCTACAAACCAAACGCCCCCTAAATATAGAAATTGAATCATATAATTAGAATACTTCCGAATTAAATAATCAGAAATAGTATTTACCCTTAAAGGTTTCTACAGGAATATTACAATTTTTTTATAAATATCAAATATGTTGACAGTAAAATATTATGTAGTTTAGTAAATATCTATTGCTTGCTTCAACGACAATAATATTGATATTATAATATAAATGCACATTCATAACGTTTCACACGTATCATTAAACACTTTTTATATAATTAATGTTTACTATAGTTTTCCTTTTAAAATTACTACTATATAAAAATATAAAAACATATATATTGCATGAGGAGGGATCATGTAAAAAAAAATGACCTTGTGAGAAAAAAGAATGAATCGTGTCTATCAGATCTAAAAAAATCAATGGTTGATATTGAATCAAGCAACAACTAAAACGCAATCAAGCAACAAAATAATCAAGCAACAACTAAAGCACAATCAAGTAATATTGCAATCAAGCAACAACCTGAATACAATCAAGCAATATCGTAAATGCAATCAAGCATCTTTCTCACTTTCTCACGTTAAGAGTTTTCTCACTGGATCCGCTCCCTATATTGCATAATATCATTAGATACAGAAATATTTAGATCACAGTTCAGTTACCGACTTCCAGAGTTTAAGGTTTCAGATCATACAAAACTCGAAATATTTTATCAAAGCTACGGTGGGTAGCTACATTATCCGGCATGCTTGTGAACGGCAACTACAGAAACTCGTCGGAGACAATCTGAAGAATACTTCCACAGCATTAATTTTTATATTTATATAGCTATTGTTAAAATTAATAAATCTTAGGAGATGGAAGTAGGATTACAAAAGTGAAGCTGGGCATCACAGTCAAACAAACCATGTATGTAATTCTTGAGATATAATAGATACTTGTGTATCAAGTTTTCCAATATTATGTATATCTTGTAGATTAGATAGATAGATTTGTTTTTTTCTCTCTATATATATCTCCTTGTACATCATTATTCATTGAGTGAAATAAAAGGAATTATTTCTCTACATGGTATTAGCCAAACCTTGGCATAAACCCTAGCCCAATTTTTCTGTCGATTGCGTCTGTTTTCTTGGCCTTCCCATGGTTGCCCTAGTCAACAACAACGATCTTCCCACGCTGCCACTATCAACCATCATCCACATGGTTAATATCAAGCTTACTTCCTCCAACTATTTTCCTTGGCATGCCCAGATAGAGCCGTTGTTGATTATGCAACACTTTATACCCTATGTCAATGGCACGATCCAGCCTCCGAACCGCACCATCGCAACCTCTGCTGGCGCTGATTCCGTCAACCCGGAGTACTCCAAGTGGTATTCCCGGGATCAGCTTATCAAGCTCTTCCTCGTCTCTACACTCACCAAGGAATCTATGGCCGTTATTATTAGCTGCTCTACTTCCCATGATGTTTGGACGGCGTTATCTCGCTCCTACAACCACCGTTCAAAAGCTCGGGAACTCAGTATCGAGGACGGCCTCCTTTCAACCAAACATGGCGACCTCTCTGTTGCCGACTATGGATGCCGCTTCAAATATTTATGCGATCAGTTATCTGCGATCGGCCTTTCCATCGACCCTTCAGATAAATCACACTGGTTTCTTTGAGGGTTATGCCCCTCGTTCTCCAATTTCACCGCGGCGCAGATGGCTCAAGAGCCTCTTCCCGACTTCAACACGCTACTCGCCCGTGCGCTCAGCCACGAGTTATTTCTCAAAGGCTCTAAACCCTCGACGTCGTCTCAAGCTGTCGCTTTTCATGCCGCCGCCAAGCCTCGCAACTCTAATGGCAAGTCCGGCTCGTCCAAGGGTCGTGGCCGCAACAACGGTGGAAATCGGAAGAACCACAAGCCATGGTGTAATTTCTGCAGGCAGAACGATCATGATGCTTTCGACTACCCCAAAGGTTTGATAGATCATTCGTCCGCTCCTCACGGCCCGCGTCCTCCGCACAACTTGCCGAGGCCTTCTCGGCCCAATGTGATGTCTCGTCCTCATCCATTTCTGATTGGTATTTGGACACCGGGGCCTCTGCACATATATCGGTCGATGCTTCCTCTCTTGTCGACATGAAACCCTACAGTGGGGGTGATCACGTTGCCGTTCCTAATGGTGCTCGTCTTCAAATTACTCACATAGGCTCTTTATCTATCTCGTCTTCATTGACTTTATCTCCTGTTCTTGTTGTGTCATCTATCACAAAGAATTTATTATCTGTTAGTAAACTTACCAATGATTTTTCTATTGGCGTGTTGTTTACTAACTCACAGCTTCACATACAGACTCGGGACACCGGCCAGATTGTAGCCACCGGCGTGCGTAAGCATGGGTTGTATGTGCTCCATCGCCTCGTTCCCGCTCTTCTTTCCGTTGCTCGCTCCAGCTTGCCTCGTGCGTCCTCCGATGTTTAGCACAACTGTCTCGACCACTCTTCCTTCAGAATCCTTTGTCTCTTAGAACAACGTAGTTTACTTTCTACTTCTTCTCCCTTTCGAATTGATAGATTATGTTCGTCGAGTTAGTTAGCAAAAAACTCGCATTTGCCTTTTCTTGTTTCTGAAAAATGAGCATCACATGTTCTCAATTTAGTACATTTTGACCTTTGGGGTCCCTCTCCTATTAAATCACACTCTGGTTTCGTTATTATGCTGTTTTCATAGATGATTTCTCTCGCTTTATCCGGTTTTATCCACTAAAAGCAAAATCTAATTTTTATGACGTATTTCTTAATTTTCATGCGTTCGTTGAAAATCAGTTTTCATGTAAACTTAAGAAATTCCAAAGTGATGGGGGTACTAAATTTACAAACTCTCGTCTCAAATCTCATTTCGCTAAATTCGGTATTCACCACCTTGTGTCTTGTCCATATACCCCTTCTCAAAATGATCGGGCTGAACGAAAACATCATTACATTATTGAAATGGGTCTCTCCTTTCTTTTTCACTCTTCCGCACCTCTCTCTCTATGGGTAGAAGCCTTTAGTACTGCAGTTCATGTTATAAATCACCTACCGACACCTGTTCTACAAAACACCTCGCCTTTCGAACTCCTCTTCACACAACCGCCCTCCTATGCTTCTCTTAGGACCTTTGGTTGTCGTGTTTTTTCGTGTCTCTGAGATTACACGCACCACAAGCTTAAGCCGCGTAGCCTTCCTTGTATTTTCGTCGGCTATAGCACTAATCATAAGGGTTTCCGCTGCTTAGATCCCTCCACTTCTCGTGTCTACATCACTTGTCATGCTCGTTTCGACGAGACTTTCTTTCCCTACTCTAGGTCTAGCGTTCCAACCTCTCTCTCTCATCTGGAACTCACCAATTACTTCAAGCTCCATTCACCATCTCCTCCTACCTTTGACCGTCCCCATCCAACGACTCACCCATGCCCTGTATGCCTTTCGGACCATGCTTCTACACTGCCTCTAACACCTCCGACCGAACCTCTTCAACCCTTGCAAGAAAATGCCGAACCACCTCCTCCCGCCAATGAGCTCCCTCAAATTCGGCAAGCCGCCGAACCTCCACCACCCGCACATGCACGCCATCATCCCATGCAAACGCACACAAAATCCAGGATTTTCAAACCCCGATATCTGATTGACATTAAATTAGTTTCTGTGTTTTCTATTTCAGCAGCATTGCCTGAGCCTTGCGGTGTTAAGACCCCGCTTCAAGTTCCGGAATGAACAAACGCCATGCGTGAAGAACTCACTGCCCTTCATGACAACCGCACGTGGACCTTGGTTCTACGACCTTCAAACACAAATATTGTTGGTTCGAAATGGGTTTATCGAACTAAGCTTCGGGTAGATGGCTCTATTGACCATTACAAAGCTCGTCTAGTGGCTCAAGGGTTTAGCCGAGTTCCTGGGTTTGATTTCACTCACACCTTCAGTCCAGTTGTCAAAGCTTCCACAATTCGCATTGATATTGCTCTTGTTGTGATGAACTCTTGGCCTCTTCGGCAATTAGATGTCAAGAACGCCTTTCTAAATGGAATTCTCTCTGCACCGGTTTTTATGGAACAGCCCCCTGGCTTTATTGATGTTCGGTATCCTTCGCATGTCTGTCGCCTACAAAAAACAATTTATGGTCTTTGTTAGGCTCCGCTCGCTAGGTACCAGCACTTTCGGTCTTTTCTACTATCTATTGATTGTATTTGTAGTACATCGGACACTTCACTTTTCGTGCTCAGCCAACACGCGACCCTTATATACTTATTAGTGTATGTTGACGATATAATCATCACCGGAAACAACTTTTCTGCTATATCGGCTATCATGGCTCTTTTGAACACGGAATTCTCGATTAAAGACCTCACACCGCTTGGCTACTTTCTAGGGTTGGAGACTCATCCATCACCAACAGGCTTATTTCTCACTCAAACAAAGTACACCCTCGACATTCTTCAACGTGCCAAAATGACAGATGCAAAACCCGTCTCTACGCCGTTAGCACCAGGCTTTACTTATGCAGCAGATGGTGTCACCTTTGATGATCCTACACTCTACCGCTCTCTGCTCGGCGCCCTCCAGTACCTTACCATCAGGCGCCCGGACCTTGCTTACTCCGTTAACACTATGAGTCAATTTCAGAAGTCTCCTACTGTTGAGCTTTTCCAGGGTTTAAAGTGTATCCCGGGATCCTATCTTATGTGTGTTGGAGTATACAGTAAAGCGAACTTTTAAGCGAGCTTTGTCATGTACTTAATCTCCTGTAAATAACTGAAACAAACGTTATCACATTGATGCAATCTTATGATTGCATGTATATACACTTATCTTATATTGTAGACAATGTGGTGGGTGCGTCGTCCCACTGAAGATCGCATTGTTGGGTTCCTTATAAGATATAAAACGTATTCACAACTGAGATAGTTCTGGATAATACTATCGTTTTAGGTTGTAGTATAAACTTGAGATAACTAGTCTTGGTTATTAGTTTATGCTAGTGCGTGGTGTCGCATTGAATGGATCGCGGTGAGACGTGTTCTTCTGTTCTGACTCTATGAAGAACCAAGGTCTCGGCGACTTTGATAATTCTTAACCCTAGATGTGATATTTAGATATATGCAAATGATTGTTTGTTACTTTGACTTACCATGGGTGAGAATCAAAAGGATGATTCAATATACTCCGTATCTTGGGTAACAACATTATTTGTATGTGTTTATATAGTCACATTAGGGCACCGTGTCCTGGACTTCCAGGTTGATGACATCCCCTTAAGGAGTTCATAAGTTTTATCGTATTAAACCCTACAGGTGGAATTTATTCCGATACGATAATAATGTTGAGCGGGTACTACTTAAGGATTAAGATATTAATTAATTAATGATGTCAGAGCTTTTAATTAATTAATGGATGTGCGTTATCTTAAACACGGGGAATTAATTAAGTCAAATAGAAGCCCTGATTCACATCGGGATAGGATGGCAGTTGCAACATTAATTCTCTAGTGGAATGAATTAATGTTATAAGTTCAATTTATATTCTGGGCTGAATATATGTGTTTGGACTTATGGGAGGCCCAATCCTATACCTTCTAGAGATCCCTGGCCTGGCCCAACTAGAAACCCTAGAAGATGCCTATAAATAGGATCTTATGATTGAGATAAAAACCCTAGTTGTTGTCATTCTCATAAGCTCATGTGTTGAGCGACGGTTAGGGTTTAGTTCTCTCAAACATTGTAGATCTAGTATTTTGGATTGGCATCTACGATTCGGAGGATTGCTGTCCACCCGGTATCCGATCGTGGTTCGTGGGACACAGGCTAGAAGATCTCCAGTGGAATCGATCTTCAGATCTGTAAAGATCTATTGGTAATTCTTGATCTCCTTGATTTAATTTAATTAAACCATGTATGTGTGCGTTTGGTAACCAACATCGATCGTGGGGACGATCCGCCTTCATCGGCGTGTTCCTTCAATTGGTATCAGAGCCTCGTTCGTGATTGTTGGCTCTGCCTGAAACGTGCAGTTGGTTTATTGTATTTTAAATCATTTAAGCATGTCGTCGATGTTTTATATATTTTGTTGTTCCTCGTGGCTCCGATCTTTTTTTGGTTTTTGGTGCAATGGTTTATTCGCAGTTTATAATCGTTTTTCACCACGAGAAAATCCGTGGTTAGTGTAGGAAATGATTTAATTTTATTTCCTGTAATTTTATATCATTTTTGATGTAATTTGATGCGAAAAACGAGACCAAGAATCGAAGAACACGAAGAACACATCGACGGAAAAATTGCCATATTGCAGTCGCGCAGGGCCTGTTTGCAGCTCAGCCGTGGCTCACCGGCGTGTCGGTGGTGGTGACCGGCCGTCGAGGATCGAAGCTGGGATGGCGGACGTCGTGTCAGCACCGGAGGTCGGCAAGAACGGCGACGGGTGGCGGTGCAACACCGACTGCAAATCGTGCACTTCTCTGCGCGCGATTTGCGGCTGGTCTGCAGCCTCTTTTCGCGGCGTTCTCGACAATGGTGGGGGCTGGTAGACGGAACATCGGGGGTTGGATCTTGAAGCCTGATGATAGGCGACCAAATAGATGTCGGATTTTGGCCCAGATGTCGGCGGATTTGACGGCGGCGAGGGCGTGAAGTTCTGGTGTTCGCGCTATAATTCTGGGAAATTCCAGAAATTTCGTGCGACAGTTGTGAGGGACCGTTTTCTTTGCTCGATCGGCGGCGATTCCGGCGTGGATCGCCGGTTCCGGCGGCTGTAAATGGTAGGCCTTGCTTCAGACTTCAATGCCCAATGGTTGATTGGCGTTGATGGCGGCGGAATTAGCGGCAATCAACGCGTGAAAATGGCTGCACGCATGAATCTCGCGATTCTGTCTGCGAGTGGGCTGATTTGGCGCGTCGATTGGTGGCTATTTCGGGTCGTATCCGTAATTCCAACTTTCCATACTTAGGGCTTCAATGCCCAGTAGGTTTGGGAGGTTGATAATCGATTATGACGGCGCAATGGGCCAACGAAGCAAGCCCAGTCGCCATAAAACCCTAATTTTCTGGGTTGACAGCATGTAGGTGGACGTTTTTTCGTGGTCATTTGGAGGCTTTCCATTTATGGATTTCCAGTACCAATGACATGGAATTGTAGTCCAAACCTAGGGTTTTAAGGCCCAGTAGGTTACCGGCATGATTGTCGTTGGAATCGATGGGAACGGAGGCGAG
Source organism: Plectranthus barbatus (assembly GCA_026898455.1). Lineage (NCBI taxonomy): Eukaryota > Viridiplantae > Streptophyta > Magnoliopsida > Lamiales > Lamiaceae > Plectranthus > Plectranthus barbatus. Next base: position 163,961 of record JAPKLW010001513.1, on the reverse strand, counting down.
AAAAGTGCCCTGTGCACTTGTTTTTCGCCCAGGCTGCTCAACTAACCATTTTCTTCGGCCAATTGGCGGCGATTCAAGCGTGAATCTCCGATGCCGTTGGTTGGAGATAAAAGTCCAAACTTTGGTCTTCAAAGCCCATTAAGTTTCGGCCGTTGACTGTCCGTCATTTGATAGCAAAAGTAGCTCGAAAAAGGTCATTTGCAGTAAATTCAAAAGCCCAAATTTGAATTGTTCAAGGCCCGGATCCGATTCGAAGACCCATTTGAAGAGCTATATATCAAATATTCATGTAATAGAATAGGTAGATATGCAGGTACACATCTTGGGGCCACGAGGACATTTTATTTGTTCTTGCATGATGTGTGTTTAATTTTCTAAGCATGTTGTATGTTTTACATGTTAGGAGCATGCTAGGATTTATTTAATTCTTTATTGCATGCTGTTAAAAACCTTCAACTTAAAATGACTAAGTGAATTAAAATAAATTTTAATTAATTTATTTAGGTCTCCACAATTGGTCTTATAAGTGATTGTGTGTGTTGTTCGCGTGACCCTGGGCGTCACCCCCCAACGGATACGACATTCACTGGTTCACTGGATAAGACTTCTAATAAAAATGAATTTTATCTTTAAATGAAGTGTGTGTCACTCGCGTGACCCTGGGCGTCACCCCCCAACGGATGTGTCATTCACGGTTCATTGGTAAAGATTTAATTCAAGATAACTTTTAAGAAATTCTTTGCAAGTGATGTAAAGTCCTAACGGTAAGGTCATCAATTGTAAAATGATTTTCTTTTTCGGTTAAATTGTGGTCATCACTTAGATGTGAATTTCTATATAACTCCCCACCAGAGTCCCTGTTTTAATTCACATGGATTGTTAAATGGTCCGACTATTAATTCCATTCGTCATAAAGTAGAGGTTGACGTGATATTGGAATTAAAGATAGTTTGTCTGGTCAATGGATATATGTGTAAACGTCCATCCACCGTGGCTTGCATATATATTTGTTGGGCTGTTGGAGGTTGCATTAAACATTGGTTTTGAAGGTTTCCATGTTTTATGCTTCAATTAATGTGATTTAAATGCTTACGTGTTTGCATTTAATTTATTTCAGTTATCATCATGTCGTTTAATCTACTTATGACTGTTTTCTATCATAACAAGCTTATTGGTCCAATTTGTTTGGACTGGAAATAAATCTGGATATAGTACTGGTTGCTAAAGAGTACATATTTGTACTCAAGACACCTACTCAAGGTCTCTTGAACCCTTAATTGCACTTGAAAGTAATCATGGGCAAGAAATAGTACTCTGTTGATGAGTTTCTTACTGGCTTGATTACGGTGGAGGATTTCACGGGTAAGAGATCACTGGCTCTGGTTTCTTTTGAAGCATCATCTTCTTTGTGTAATGACGGTTAGAAGAAGAAGCCACAAAAGAAAAAGAACAGTGGGAGCAGTGGGAGCAAATAAGTAATACTTTCCGGTAGTATGATATTTTTTTGGTGGTGTCATGAAACTAAAGGGAAAGTGCTACAGATGCAACCAGTTTGGGCATTACAGATATAATTGTCCCCTCTTAATGAAGGGTAACTCGGGTATGTCTTCTGTTTTAGTTGTGGAAACATGTCTTGTGGCTTGTTCTACTATCTCTTGGATAGTAGGTACTAGTGCCACTAATCATGTTTGTTTTTCTCTGCATAGTTTCATGCAGACAAAGCAACTAATGAAGACGAGATTACCGTAAGCTTGGTAAATGCTGTTAGAGTGGTGGTTGTTGCAGTGGGAGATATACACTTAATCCTTCTCGGATTGTGTTATAGCATTAAAGGATGTTTTAAACATGCCTAGTTTTCGAAAGAATTTATTTTCAGTTTCGAAACTGTTTTTGGATGGATATTCAGTTATTTTTAATAACAATGATGTTATTATGAGAAATAACTCTTTTATCTGTTCAGGCATGTTGGAAAACTCCTTATATACTATTACTTGTGTATATCGTTCTGCAACTGAAACTGATGCATATTCATCGTTTAAAAGGATAGTTTCTTCTATGTTGAATCAAACATATATTTGGCATCTAAAACCGGGTCATGCTAATCTGACTAGGATCCAAAGACTGATAAGTCGTGGATCATTGGAATTTCTCCAAGTTGAACCATTCTTAGTCTGCGAATCCTAATTGGAGAATAAGATGACATTTAAGTCTTTTTAAGGCTATGGGTTTAAAGCCAATGATATGTTGAAAATGATTCAATCTGATTTGTGTGGGCCTATGTCTATTCAAGCAAGAGGTGGTCTTGAGTATTTTGTAAATTTCACGAATGATTACTCAAGGTTTGGATATATTTACTTGATCCACCACATGTCTGAATGATTTGACAAGTTCAAAGAATTTAAGACTGGAGTGGTGAATCGAAAAGGTAAAAGTATCAAGTCACTACAATTTGATTGCAGTTTCTAATACCTCAGTGCTGAATTTAGGCAATACATATTGGATAACGAGATTACATCTCAACTGTCTACGCCTGATTTTCCGCAACGAGGTGGCATAGAAGAGAGAAGAAACATAATTCTTTTTGGAGATGGTGAGGTCGATGATGAGTTATGCCACTTTGCCTACTTTTGTTTTAGGGTTATTCCTTGAAACAACAGCGTATCTTCTGAAATTAGTATCTTCTAAATTGACTCTAAAGACTCCAATAGAATTGTGTACTTGGTGAAAGACTTGGTTAAAACCACATTCTGGTTTGGGGTTGCCCAATATAAATGTTGGATAAGGAAGTCAATAAGTTGGTACCTAGAATGGAAGTACGGTTGTTTATAGGATATCCTAAGGGTACGAAAGACGATAATTTTTATAGTCCTAAAGAATCGGAGGGTGGTGGCTAATACTAACGCTCGATTCTTGGAGAAAGACTATATAAGCGAGCATAAATCCAAGAGTAAGATCATTCTTATTAAGTTGAGAGGAGACAATTGTACACCGAGTGTACTAAGTGTCATACCACAAGACACTGCACAACGTGTTGACTCTGGTATATCTACACAGGTACTGCCTTATTGTAGTGGGAGAGTTGTTCAATTTAATCGTTTCATGGGTGTGGGAGAGTCTTTGGATTTGGTCCACATTGGTGAACATGAAGCGAATTGTTTTATGGGTGTGGGAGAGTCTTCGGACTTGGTTCATATTGGTGAACATGAAGCGAACGATCCCTGAACTTACAAAGAGGCAGTTCAAGATATCGATGCGATGTATTGGCATAAGTCTATGAATTATGAGATTGAATTTATAGATGCTATGGATGGATACGACCTTTTGACCTTCCTAAAGGCAATATAGCCATTGGGTGTAAGTGGGTCTATAGGCGTAAGAGAGGATCTGACGGAAAAGTCATTGCCTTTAAAGCACGGTTGGTGGCGAAGGGATTCACTCAAAGAGAGGGAATCGATTACGATGAAACCTTCTCACCGGTAGCTATGCTAAAGTCGATCCGTATACTCTTATCCATAGCAAATTACATGGACTATGAGGTTTGGCTAATGGACGTCAAGACAGCTTTCCTTAATGGAAATCTGGATGAAGACATCTATATTCGGCAACCTGAAGGTTATGTAAAGAAAGGCCAAGAGCATCTTGTATGGAAGCTAAAGAAGTCTCTTTATGGACTTAAACAAGCTTCTAGATCTTGGAACATTCGTTTTGACGAAGTGATCAAGTCCTTTGGATTTGAACAGAGTCAAGATGAAAGTTGTGTGTACAAAATGAGCAATGGAAACGTAGTGGTATTCTTAGTATTGTACGTAGATGACATTCTTCTTATTGGCAACAATGTGAAGGTATTATCGGACGTAAAGGTGTGGTGGTCGGAACAGTTTCAGATGAAGGATTTGGGAGATGCTGCGTACATTCTTGGTATTAAGGTCAATCGTGATCGAAAGAAAAAAATGTTGTGTCTGTCCCAAGCTACCTACATCAACATTGTTATTGCCCTATATAGCATACAAAACTCCAAGAAAGGATTTTTACCTTTGTGACATGGAGTTTATCTATCTAAAGACATGTGTCTTAAAATGCCAGACAAGATAGAGGAGATTGCTAAGGTTCCTTAAGCTACGACAGTAGGAAGCCTTATCTATGCTATATTATGTACTAGACATGATATCTATTGTGCAGTTGGCATGATGGCAAGATATCAATCTAACCCGGGTCTGGGGCACTGGACTGCGGTAAAATATGTTCTCAAGTATCTGAAAAGAACTCGAGATTATATGTTGGTTTACCTATTAGACAGTCTGACCCCTTTGGGTTAATTAGATTCAGATTTTTAAGCTGATCAAGATATGAGAAAGTTAACCTCGGGTTATGTGTTTACCTTGGGAGGCGGAGCCTATTACATGGCTGCCTCGGAGGTTGCCAAAGAAGCTGTCTGGCTTAGAAGCTTCTTGTTGGACTTGGGGGTGATTACGAGTATGCCTCAGTGTATCACGACATATTGTGAAAACACTGGTGCAGTAGCAAACTCGAAAGAACCTAGAGCCCATGTGGCAAGTAAACATATAGAGAGACAGTACCACATTTTACGAGAGATCGTAAAGAGAGGTGACGTGGCTGCGGAAAATTTGTTTCGTTGTATAACCTGGTTGATCCTTTCACGAAGACTTTGGAAACTAAGATCTTCAGAAAACACGTAGTGGATCGTGGTTAACGTTACATTGCAGCTACACTTTAAGTCTAAGTGGGAGATTTGTAATGACATGGTGTATACTAAAAGTTTAGCTTAAGTATAAGTGGGAGATTGTTGGAGTATACAGTAAAGCGAACTTTTAAGCGAGCTTTGTCATGTACTTAATCTCCTGTAAATAACTGAAACAAACGTTATCACATTGATGCAATCTTATGGTTGCATGTATATACACTTATCTTATATTGTAGACAATGTGGTGGGTGCGTCGTCCCACTGAAGATCGCATTGTTGGGTTCCTTATAAGATATAAAACGTATTCACAACTGAGATAGTTCTGGATAATACTATCGTTTTAGGTTGTAGTATAAACTTGAGATAACTAGTCTTGGTTATTAGTTTATGCTAGTGCGTGGTGTCGCATTGAATGGATCGCGGTGAGACGTGTTCTTCTGTTCTGACTCTATGAAGAACCAAGGTCTCAGCGACTTTGATAATTCTTAACCCTAGATGTGATATTTAGATATATGCAAATGATTGTTTGTTACTTTGACTTACCATGGGTGAGAATCAAAAGGATGATTCAATATACTCCGTATCTTGGGTAACAACATTATTTGTATGTGTTTATATAGTCACATTAGGGCACCGTGTCCTGGACTTCCAGGTTGATGACATCCCCTTAAGGAGTTCATAAGTTTTATCGTATTAAACCCTACAGGTGGAATTTATTCCGATACGATAATAATGTTGAGCGGGTACTACTTAAGGATTAAGATATTAATTAATTAATGCTGTCAGAGCTTTTAATTAATTAATGGATGTGCGTTATCTTAAACACGGGGAATTAATTAAGTCAAATAGAAGCCCTGATTCACATCGGGATAGGATGGCAGTTGCAACATTAATTCTCTAGTGGAATGAATTAATGTTATAAGTTCAATTTATATTCTGGGCTGAATATATGTGTTTGGACTTATGGGAGGCCCAATCCTATACCTTCTAGAGATCCCTGGCCTGGCCCAACTAGAAACCCTAGAAGATGCCTATAAATAGGATCTTATGATTGAGATAAAAACCCTAGTTGTTGTCATTCTCATAAGCTCATGTGTTGAGCGACGGTTAGGGTTTAGTTCTCTCAAACATTGTAGATCTAGTATTTTGGATTGGCATCTACGATTCGGAGGATTGCTGTCCACCCGGTATCCGATCGTGGTTCGTGGGACACAGGCTAGAAGATCTCCAGTGGAATCGATCTTCAGATCTGTAAAGATCTATTGGTAATTCTTGATCTCCTTGATTTAATTTAATTAAACCATGTATGTGTGCGTTAGGTAACCAACATCGATCGTGGGGACGATCCGCCTTCATCGGCGTGTTCCTTCAATGTGTTTATTCTGATGCGGATTGGGCAAGATGTCCGGATACTAGGCGATCCACCTACAATTACTCTATCTTCCTTGGTCCTAATTTGGTGTCTTGGAGCGCAAAGAAGCAACCTACAGTTTCACGCTCTAGTTGTGAGTCGGAGTATCGCGCTATCGCCAATACGGCTTCTGAAGTTCTTTGGATCGCAAATCTATTACGTGAGCTGCGAGTTTCACTTATCTTAACACCGTGCATTTATTCTGATAACGTGAGTGCCCTTTTCCTCACACATAATCCGATTGCTCACAAACGGGCGAAACACATTGATATTGACTATCATTTTGTTCTTGAGCTCGTTTGTTCCAATAAGTTGAAGATGCATTTTATTAGTTCAGAGGAACAGGTGTTGACATATTTACGAAGAGTTTATCGCACAAGTTGTTCGAATACTTCTGCTCCAAGCTTCGACTTTCTCTGTCTTTGCTTGAGGGGGGGTCTTGAGATATAATAGATACTATAATATCTTGTGTATCAAGTTTTCAAGTATTATGTATATCTTGTAGATTAGATAGATAGATTTATTTTTCTCTCTATATATATCTCCTTGTACATCATTATTCATTGAGTGAAATAAAGGGAATTATTTCTCTACAGTAATCAATCTTGGTTGGAAAAACTATTGGCCATTTAGCAAGTCACCTCAACTACTGGGGGCTCGCCCTCGGTATCTCTGCGAAATGCGACCGATTGGCTCTTGAAAATACTGCAGCGATATAAAGATTGCTTCCTGCTTCTAGGAGAAGCAGTTTTTTAGTGTAGCAATGAAGACTACCGTGCTGTGGGAAACTACCGTATGTACCTCTGTCCGGATAGTTCGGCTTCCTTGGTGGGGGCAAGTATTTAGATACGAGTCAAAAATGTCGCGCACAGTTTTACCCTGAAACCAGAAAACATCGTTTATTTTAGTGTATACATAATAAGCCGAGCCTGAAGTTACTAAACAAATACCTTCAAATCTGCATCTTCTTCAACACATTCTTCAAGCCCCGCAAGACCACCAAAAGCGATTAAAAGATGCTTGAATGGTGGTAAACTAAGCTTCGAAGATCTAATGACTGGCCCATGTTCTGAGGTGCCAATCCGATGATCATATCCTCCCTATTACAGAGTGAAAACTTCTGTGAGCAGATCCCCACTGGAATTATTATCGTAACACATTAAACTCTCAAGACAAACCAAAGATGATGTAAAAAACAAAGAAACACCTGGTACAGACACTTCATGAACACACAACTTATGTTTGGAGCATATCTCACTTTATATCCCCAATACATTCCTTGAAAGGGGGGGGGGGGGGGCGATTTTCCGTGGACCTGGAGAAATTGTGTGCCATAGAAACCATTGTTCTTGCAAGATTTTTTTCGCTCGTTAGAAAGGTTCTACTGACCTCCATCAAGATTACGGTTTGATCCCATCTCTACAGTTACTCTTGTTCCAGGTACAAGAGCTTGATCGACCTTAATATACTGCAGAATGAAGCCTTTAAATTTCAAACTGAGTTCAATTTCCCAACAAATTAAGCTATCGTAAAAATAAGAAAAGCCTTGGGTCACATAATCCTTCCACATCCCATTCTTTGCATTATCAAGCATACAAGTGAAAAGATTCAAATGATAACCAACATGCGCCCTCATGCCTATAATGATTAATATAGCATTATAACAAATATACATGAGAGTTAAAGTTAAAAATAATATAATATAATAAAATACAAGGACATCAAGTTGAAGGAAGAAGTTTCATATCGAACGAATGAGTGAGATAGAAATGGGGATACAAGAGCGGCGCAAGTATTACCAACATATGGAGTATACCTTGCTGAGACCCACATCAACAAGCGAGCTAGTTTTTCTAGTGTGATTAGGAGACTAAATGAGCCGATCTACTCGGATGTCGACTCGAAAAAGTTTGATAATTTATTAAACGAACTGAGCTCGAGCTTCGAATTGAGCTCGATAACGTTATCGAGCTGAGCTTGAGCTCGGATGTGTTCGGTTTGCCAAGCTCGCGAACATGTTCGAGTTCGAGCATGAACCGAGCTTTATCGAGCTCAAGCTTGAACATGTTCGCGAGCATGATCGTTTAAGAGATCGTAAGTAGGCTCGTTAATAAGCTCGAATTCTTTTTATTAAAATTTGATATTTATATATATTTTATACCATTTGTTGGGGGAACCGCCAAATCAACATTAGTATAATATTGTCCGCTTTGGGCCAAAGTCCTCACGGTTTTGTATTTGGGCATCACCATCCCAAAAGGCCTCATACTAATGGAGTTGGGTGGACTCTTATATACAAGGAAGGAATTCCATCATTGTTTCTCTAATGTGGGACATGGGCTTGCCACACCCAACAATCCTCCCCTCAAACCCATGGACCACAATCTCGTGTCCTTTTCCTCGATCACAATTCATCTTGTACCGTTGTCAACTGAATGGACCCGCCGCCTGACCACCACTGTCAGGAAGCTTTCGACACAAGACACCCATTGTATCGAGGTTTGTTGAGGGCTTCCTCCCCTCGAGTCTTGATCCGTCTCAACTCATCTTGCACCGCCGTAAACCAACGGGGCCCACCACCTGATCCCCTACAATATCAGGAAGCTTTCGACACAAGGCACCCGGAGACGATCCCCGCTCGAATTGAGGGCCCCACATTCACTCCAGAGTCCACCACCTCCCCGGTCCCCTGAACCCTGCTCGAACCAGGGTACCACGTGTTCGTTCCACGTTCACCGCACCAATCTGTTGGGGGAACCGCCAACTCCACATTAGTATGATATTGTCCGCTTTTGGCCTAAGCCCTCACGGTCTTGCATTTGGGCATCACCATCTCAAAAGGCCTCATACTAATAGGGATGGGTGGACTCTTATATACAAGAAATTTCATCCTTGTTTCTCCGATGTGGGACATGGACTTGCTACATCCAACACTATTTTATTATATATATCTATATAAACTTTTAAATTTTAATATATTTCTAAAAATGTAAACATAATGGAAAGTTAAGATAAAAATATATAATTAAAACATACCCATAAGTTATATTACTCAACATAAATATTAATGCATAATAATTCTATACAAAAAATTAAATCATAATACTTTTGTTAAAATGTATACATAATGGAAAAGTAAGATATACATAATGAAAAACTAAGATAGAAATATATAATTAAAACAAACACCTAAGTTACAATTACTAAATATACATAGTATATGATATATCTATAAAAACTATTAAATCATAATACTTTTATTAAAATGTATGGATAATGAACAATTATGATAAGATTATACAATTAATACAAACTCCTAGTTATAGTTGCTCAATATACAAGTATTAATGCATAATATATTTATATAAATTATTAAATCTTAATACTTTGTTAAAATGTATTGATAATGAAAAAGTAAGATAAAAATATATGTTTAAAACAAACTCTTTAGTTTATAACTATTAACTATAATTTATATAAACTATTAATAACCTAATTTATAATTACAAGTTAATGGTATACTTCTTCTAGATGCTGATTATCGAGAATTTGAACAGAAAAAAATAGATTTGATAAAAAACCATTTTCAACAGAAATTATTAAATTTTTAACTTCTATCAGTAATTTTGTTAGAGAATCGGGATCTCCCAATCTAAATCCGAAAGTTCTTTCTTTTTTTTTCAGAAGGAGAAATAGATTCCGAAAAAGGAACAAAATGTTTAAAAAATTTGGTAACTCAAAATTTAACTGATGCTAATGGTCAAAAAATTAATAAAAAATTGATTAGAAAATCAGCTTATAATTTTTTTTTATATATATATATAATCCATATAACTTATGTTGTTGTTTTGTTGTTTGTTTCACATAACTTTTGCAATTTTGAAACTCTAAAATTAATTGTTAAATAATTCAATTTATGTAAAGTTTAAAATTAAAAAATAAAATCATTTATGAATAACTATATTAAAACAATTTTTTAATAAAAATAATATTTAATCATTTAAAAAAAAACATTATATATATATATATATATATAATTATTATTATATTTTAGTTGATTTGACAATGTCTTAACTTTTCAATATTCATATATTCTTATCATTTAACACAAATTTTAATATATGATCACATATTAACTATTAAATTTAATATTTTTTAAAGATGTACACATATAATAATAAAAAATTAAGATAAAAATATATAATTAAAACAAATTTTCAGTGTATGATTAACAAATACACATATAATAATTCATACTAATGAGAAATTGAATAATTGAATACCTTCGTGCTGAAGAAAGATAAGCATATTCACATCAGTTGACTATGTGCAAACATGAAAGAGATAAAAACCCCTCTTGACCATGGAAAAACCAAGTCAAAAAAATCCAAAACCTAATGTCTAAACAACTTACATAGGTGCAAAGTAATGTGCATCAGCCTTAGTTTAAAAAAGCGCGCCTGGGGCGCGCCTAGGCGGTGAGGCGCGCATCGGAAATGGGTATTCCGCCTTTTTCCATCTGATACACGCAGTTTTGTTGTTGAGGCTTGATGCGCGGCGATGCGGGCTGAAGCGATCGAGGCGCGATGCGACCGCATCTTTGAAGGTAGGCAATAGTTTAAAAAGTAGGAAAAACTTGTAAAATATTTTAAATTACCCTAATATTTATATATATATATATATATATATATATATATATATATTAGATTTTAACCCTATTTCCCTAAAAATTTCATACCCAAACCTAATCGAACCTGTGCCCTCGTTGCCCAACACCGTCCCAACCGAATCGCGTCACAGCCCACCTCTTCACATGCGCTCGGCAGCCCACCTCCCGGCGCTGGCGTCGCCGATGGTAAACGCCCATGCTCGCAGCGGACGCCCTTGCTCGCTCCTCCTACACCTGCTCCATTTCTTGTTGTTGTCTTCTTATCTCTACGTGTGCAACTGCTCCATTTCTTGCCCAATGTATTAATATTTGAAATTCAAGTCCTATCCTGTTTTCCTTAATCCTGACTGCTGCGACACCTGACTGCTACGATATTACACATTCTTTCTTGCTATCAAGTATCAACATCCCTCCCCTTCCCTTTGACTGCTACATCGCTCAAGTCTTTTTTTTTACCTCATTCGACAGTCTTCATATGGATTCTAGAACCAATTCGATTGCTGCTTCAAATTCGAGCTGCACAAGGAAAGTGATCTAGCTAGAAAACATGGAGTGCAAGACACTATAAATAGGAATAACTTTACATGCAATTATTACGGTAAAGTGACAAAAGGCGGAGTGTTTCGATTTAAATAATATTTGGTTGGTGGATTTTCCACTGTAACTAAATGTGAACCATGCCCCGAGCATGTCCGAGAGGAGATTAGGAATTATATGGAGAAAAAAGCAGCCTCAATGAAAGAAAGAAGTATGTTTCCGACTGCGAAGGTGAATATCATTGATGATAATGATGGTGATGAAGAGGAGGAGCAAAATGATACTCCTATTTCAAAAAAATTAAAAGGAGCAGCACGAGGAAGTGGTAGTAAATATGTGGCTAAGTCGACACAAAAGGGACCAATGGACTTGTTTTTAGCAACTAATGCTCGAGATGTTGTGAGAGGTAGAAAGGAGGCAGAAAAACAACAAACAATAAATGATACTTGCAAGAAAGAGTTGAGAGAGAAGACCTGCCGCGATATAGCTCGATTCTTCTATGATAATGCAATCCCTTTCAATGCTGCTAATTCTGAAAGTTTTGCAATTATGATTGAATCAATATGGCAGTTTGGCTGGGGAATGAAACCTCCAAGCATGTATGAGTTACGGGTTCCATTGTTGAAGAAAGAAGTGGATGACACTTTCTCGCTCATTGAGGAGCACAAAAAAGAATGGGCTCGAAAAGAATGCACAATTATGTCTGATGGATGGCGAGATTCAGTTATTCAAAAAGAGATCATCAATTTTCTTGTCAACTCTCCTAAAGGTTCAGTCTTCATCAAATCTGTGGATGTTTCTGAAATAACAAAGGATGCTACTCTATTATTCCGTATGCTTGATTCGATGGTGGAGGAGGTTGGTGAAGAGAACGTAGTCCAAGTTGTAACTGATAATGCATCGAACTACGTTAAGGCTGGTAAGAGTGATTTCTCATCTTACTTAACAATTTAACTTGTTTCTATTTATATGAGTTTATCAACTCAAATAGTATTCATTTTTTATATTTGATAGGGAAATTGCTTGAGGCTAAGAGACCTAGTCTTTATTGGACTCCATGTGCGGCACATTGCATCGATCTTATGCTAGAAGATATTGGAACAAAAGTCCCCAAAGTGAAAAATTCTCTGAAGAAAGCAATGTTCATCAATGGTTATATCTATAATAACCATATAGGGGTTGTGAACATGATGAGGAGATTCACTAATCAAAGAAATTTGCATCGGCCAGCAATCACAAGATTTGCTACATCTTTCATCACTTTTTCTCAAATGCACAAGCAGCGAAATAATTTGAGAAAAATGATGACTTCTGATGATTGGACTACAAGCAAGTGGTCAAAAGAAGCTGGAGGAAAGAAGATCACAGATTATGTGTTGCAAGAATCATTTTGGAATAATGTTGTTTATGCCCTCAGGGTTACAGGTCCATTGGTCAAAGTCCTAAGAATGGTGGATGGAGAGAGGAAACCACCTATGGGATACATTTATGAGGCGATGGATAGGGCAAAAGAGGCCATTTCTAATAGCTTTGATGACAAAGAAGAACATTTCAAGAGTGTGTTTGAAATAATTGATAGAAGATGGGATTGTCAATTGCATCGCCCTTTGCACGCAGCCGATCATAATTTGAATCCGGCAATTTATTATGATAGTCCTACAACTGAAGATTGTAGCGAGGTGATCAAAGGATTGTATGCATGCGTGCGAAGGTTGACTCCTGATTTAGAGACACAGGACAAGATTATGGATGAATTGACTTCTTATCAAAATGCCTCGGGAATGTTTGCTGATGAATTTGCCATAAGAGGTCGAAAGAAAAAATCTCCAAGTAACAAGTATTTAATTTAAATTAAATGCATAATGTACAATAATTAATTACATTTTTTTATTATTTGTAATAGCTGAGTGGTGGATGGCTTTTGGATCAAATGTTTCAAATTTGAGAAAATTTGTCGTGAGAGTTCTTAGCCTTACCTGTAGTGCGACAGGTTGTGAAAGGAATTGGAGTGTGTTTCAACATGTAAGTTTTCTAATTACAAATTTTTTATTACTTTGAAATTTGAACTTGTATTGATAAATTTTTATTTATTTATTAATAGTTACATACAAAGAAAAGGAATAGGTTGGCACAAAGTCGTCTCAATGCTATGGTGTTTGTGAAAGCCAATCGTCAACTAGTACGACGCTTTGAATTAAAGGACACAATCGATCCAATATTGTTGAGTGAGATTGATAAAAGCAATGAGTGGTTGATGGGAAGGATGGAGGATGAAGTTGTTGAAGGTGAAAATCTAACATGGGGTACGGTGGCTAGAGTTTCGGGTGCGGAAGAGCCGTCTTATACGACTAGAACGTCGATAAGGGCGAGTAATGAGGGCACAAGTGCACCACCTAAAGCTACTTCATCCCATTTTGATCCCAATCAATTTCATTTGGTGGATGGAGAGGAAGAGGATCTTGGAATGTCTTCATGTGGGGAAGAAGATGGCGATGACTAGATTTTAATTATGTTTGCTTTTATGTAGTTGATGGAAAACTTATGGTTTTTGTTGTTTGTTGAACTTGAATTTGTGTGTTTGTTGAACTTGGATTTGGGATGATGTTGAACTTCAATTGTTGAATCTATTATCCAATTTATGTTTCTTATTTATTGGTGTATAAATTATTTATTGCTAGGATATATATGTATTTTGTTTGATGTTTGTATTTATAATATTGAAATTGTGCATATTAAGTATATATAAATTTTACAAATTTTTTTTTGGAAATGGTCGCCTCATTTCGATGATGTGCTCGCATTCGCATCTCGCCTCATCGCCTCGCATTTTTTGACCTTATCGCATCGCACCGCCTCATGCCTTTTTCAACTAAGGCATCAGCAATTTAAGATATCAACAAGAAACTTACCTAAGATTTAGAGATCAACTGTAAGCCATCACATGCACAAACTTTGCACCAAAAATGTGAATTATTTGTATACACAAATGATTTTCTACTGTAAGTGGACGAGCAGGAGACCAAAACATAGTAGGACCTACTGTGTTACACACAGATTATAGTAGTCCACTGTGCGAAACGAATAAAAGGTGCACAAAATGATAAAAAGAAAAGAAATCAGAATAGTCTAAGATGACTTCAATTACACAACTACATTCAGCACTCCAGTTAACCAAGCAGGCAACAGTGCACAAGAATTAACTATAATAGTTGTTTAGCAGGCTACCTTCCCTGTATGAAGCCCATTCATGCTTTCGTAAATGATGTGGGGGGAAACAACCCCTGCACAAACCCACATAAAAGTTTGAATAAACGTTGGCAGAGTTTCTTTTTGAAACCCCTTCAAATCCTAATGTTATCAAATACTTACCACAAATCTTAAACTGTTATGCTTAGAGAAAAGACTCTTCCTGAGATATTGTGGTGTCTCAAGGTACCTCAAGATTCTAGTAAGGAAAGCAGTACCACTCTCATTCTCGCCCAAATCCTTTTCCATTATATGAATTGAATCATCACCCAAAGTATTCTTGTTATCAAATATTGTATGGTAGCTCTGGCGGTGGTTTTTAAACCACATTTTGCACTCAAGGTGGAGAAGTTAGCAACAAGGCTGAAGTGTGGCAGCCATTTGCAACACACATTTCTTACAATTTTAAATACTAAGTTGATGGTTGGCAATTAATGTGTGTGTGTGTTTTTTCCCTATAAATAGCATATGGAATTCATGTAATAAACATAAGTAAGTGTAGTTTCCTTTCACTTGAAAATCAACTTTGCTCCACGTCTCTTGTGTTTCATTTAATTATTTCTTCTCTGTTGTTTCTTTATCCATTCGAGTGTATAAGGTGTGTGATCCTATTTTTCACTTAAAATACTCAACAAGTGGTATCAGAGCCCAATTAGGGTGATTATTATCTGCTTATCGTATGCTCTGTGTTTGCCACCAAAGTGGATCCTACACATCAGAAAATAAGTTAGACTAATTTTCATCCTTTGAGAGTTCGCCAAGTACTGTTCTCCGAAAATTTTGTCGATAGTACTAGAGCACAGTTTATGCCCAAATACATTCGGTGGGACAACATGGCCATAGTCACGGCGGAAACATCATGGGTACAACATGGGAGCAGTTCGTTTCGCAGTTGACACACACGAATTACACCAGTTGGGTGATTCGTGTGCAGGCTATGATGGAGGATCAAGGAGTGTGGGAGGCAGTTGAGCCAGCAGAAGGTGTAGAGATTGACGCCCGGCTCGACAAGAAGGCGAGGTCGCACCTCTTACGAGCGCTTCCGGAAGACCTCCTCATGCAAGTGGCCAAGAAGACGACAACAAAGGAGGTATGGGACAGCCTCAAGACGAGGTTCGTCGGTGCAGAACGGGTGAAAAATGCAAGATTGCAAACATTGAAGAGTGAGTTTGATACAATGCACATGAACGACAATGAGCCGCTCGACCATTACGCTGGTCGACTCACAACCATGTCGGTCAGGTATTCGAGTCTTGGAGAATCACCCAGTGGCACTGTGCTAGTAAAGAAGCTCTTCAATACGGTACCAAAAAGATTTATCGGTGTGGTAGCCAACATCGAGCAGTTTTATGACCTCAACAAACTGACATTCGAGGAACCAGTCGGGAGGCTTAAAGTTTTTAAAGAGCGCACTCGCAAGAAAATCACGAGCACCGGAGGAAACGAAGGACATGTGCTCCTCACTCAGGCAGAGTGGGAGGCACGGTTCAAGAAGGATGGGGGAGACTCGTCAACCTAGCGGAAAAAGTTTTCCACAGATGGTGGAAACCGTGGACGAGGAGGAAGATATCAAGGCAAAGGCCGCGGAAGAGGTGGTCGAGGAGGACCACCACGAAGAGATGGAGCAGGTAGCTCTGGCGGAGGCGGTCGTGGCAAGAGTCACATTCATTGCTATAATTGCAATGAGTTTGGGAACTATTCATCACAATGCCGTGCACCGAAGAAGAGAGAGGAAGCACATCTTGCGCACACTAACAATGTTGAACCAGCATTGCTTATTGCAATTTCAGAGGAGTCGCAGTGTGTCGGAACACCAACTGATGTTTGGTTTCTAGACAATGGCGCCAGAAATCACATGACCGGTGATAAAGGAAAGTTGGTCGAGTTGGACGAAGCGGTCACAGGAAGTGTGAGGTTCGGAGATGATTCAACTGTACGAATTCAAGGAAAGGGTTCGGTGCTCTTCGCTTGCAAAAATGGAGAACAATGGCTGCTCAAAGAGGTATATTACATTCCTCAACTTCGGAGCAGTATGATCAGTCTCGGACAGTTGACCGAGTCGGGCCATCAAGTTGTGATGAATGACAGAGAGCTCTAAGTTTTCTCGAAGGACCCTCTTCGACTGATCATGAAAGTGAAGCAGTTGCAAAATCGGCTTTACCGCATCGAGTTGCAGGTGGCAACTCCGATAAGTTTTTTGGCAAGTCTTGACGATCCGGCATGGCTATGGCATACACGCCTTGGTCATGTAAATTTTCGGGACATGAAGGCTCTCGCGGAGAAGGAGATGGCAGCAGGGGTTCCATTGACTTCTCATCCGAAGCAGCTTTGCAGAACCTGTTTAGTGGCAAAGCAAATAAGACATTCGTTCGCAGTGGAGACGAAGTTCCGCGCAAAGAAGCTGCTCGAACTACTGCACATAGATTTGTTTGGTCCAATCACACCAATCACTCCTGGAGGTAACCGTTATTTCATGCTAATAGTTGATGATTATTCTCGTTGGATGTGGTTACATGTGATGAAATCAAAGGATGAGACGTGCTCCATGTTTCAAAAGACCAAGTAGTTGGCCGAGAATTTAAGTGGTCACTGTATTAAAGTGATCAGATCTGACAGAGGTGGTGAATTTTGTTGGTCCCGAAATACCAGAGTCGTCGTGTTGATAACTTAACACGAAATGCAGCGGAATATGTTTTACGTTTCTTGCACTTAATATTATTTTCCAAAAATTAGTTAGCTCAAGTTATGACTTAAGTTTGTGTTCAAATATACACTAGCAACTCTGTTGCTAGGTTTTAAATCGATCTTTGAACAGTAAACTAATAAAACAGTAAATGCACACAAGATTTATAGTGGTTCGATCAAATAGATCTACGTCCACTCCTTAGCCGAAATGCTAAGAATTTCACTAGAAAAGTATACAAATTACAAGGAATCGCCTTTCCAGTTAAGTAGGCAGTGAACTTTCGGCCTGGCTACTTGACAGCTATCCTCCGTGAGTCTGCACTTCTCCGGTAAGGTTTGGCTGGGGGTCAAGGGCACACCTTCGAAACTCCTGCCTTGCCTGATGTGGAAGAAATAGACACTTCTTGATTTTCCTTGAGTATGGCTAGACGCCCGTTCTAGTCTTAACCTTTTCAGGTGTTCGACTGTTGGATACTCCTAGTAAAGAGATTATCCCAATGATTGAAGATTCTTAACGGATGTTCAAGAATCTTCAAGGTTAAGTGTCAGATATTGAATGTGAAGACACTCTTGGTTGTTGAGGGCTTTACTGTGTTTTTTATCACGAGCTCTCAACTGACTACTTTTTCTTGTTTTGCTTCGTCAAAGGAATCTCACACTTGAATATGATTGAAGCAGTTATCGAAGTAGTGAAAGCAGTTGTCGTAAAAGCAGCTCTTGTCTCCACTTTCGAACCTGTCTTTTATAGGTGGAGATTCAAACTTTGAATCTCCATATCCGTTAGTCACAACGGCTCCAAGATCCGAGAGTGTTTGGTCTGTGATATTCACTTTTGTTTTTGACTTGTACTTTCCTAACCACTTCGGGAAAGTCTTATCCTTTTGTGTGAGCTTTTTGTCAGAGTCGCAGTCTGTCTTCAGCTTTTGCATCTCGACCTTTGAAAGTTGCTGAAGTCTTTTACTGCCTTCGATCCTTTGACTTCTTTTGTTTCAGACTTTTTTTACTTCGATGCTGAAAGGTTCGAATGCTAACACCTTAGCATTCTGTCAGACGTGCTTTTAGCCATTTGCTAGTGATCCTTTGTTGGCTTATTTCTCTAGCAGATTGTGCGTTGAATGCTGATAACATTTGCTTTGTGTCTGCTAGGGATTCTTCTTAGCACACTAGTCTATTACAACTCGATGTTCAATTAATACAGGACTTTACAAGTTGTTTTAGACTCTCTAGATTTCAGCAAATGATCGACCAACTAAATAAGGTTTGATCCAACAAAACCTTTTACAAATAAGTCCTAAAGGAGTTTCTAGGGATAATTCCCAAAAATTTCCCCCTTTTTGGTGCGATCAAAGCTTACTATCATTTGCTGACCATAAGTGGAAGAATGTCTGTGTTTTACAATTCTATGCTATTCTATCAATCTGACACAGAGTTTTTCCAACTAGGTTCAACAGAAATGATTGAAATCAAATTCCCCCTCAACAAGTGCTGGGGAATATTTCTCGATTGAATATGAGTAAATGTTTGCAACAAAGCAATATGCTAGAAATTCTAGCACTCATTAAATCAGTAAGCATTCATTTTCATCAATCAAGATATAATCGTCATGTCCACATGCAAATTTGTTGAGTACACCAGAAGTGTAAATCAACTAGAGCACACCAGTAAAATTCAGAAGTGGACAAAAAGATTTTGTCAAAATCTGATCCAATTTCATATATGATATTGCAAGTTTAAGTACAAATTGGATTCAGAAGGTAAAAGAATTGACCTTGTCGTTCATGAGCTGGGCGCTGGTTTATCCTTTTCACTGTCAGTTGATTTGTTCTTCTGAATGTCAGCAAGTTTCTCCATGGTGAATTTCATGAAGTTCTCCAGAAGGGCTGCTCCTGATTCTCTTTCAGCAACCTCACGCTCCAGTTCTTTGGCCAGCTTCTCTTGTTCCATAGCAATCTTTTGCAATTGAAGTTCATGTTCCTTTTTCTGCAATTCTAACTTAGCTTCATGTTCTTTTCTTTGTAGCTCTAGTCTAGCTTCTAGTTCTTTTTGTCTCAACTCTTCCTTTGCTTCTTCTTCTTTTCTCCTTATTTCCTCTGTCCTTATGGCTAACTCCACTTCATTTTTCTTTCTTCTTTCCTGGTCAGCCTTCATTTTTCTTTCTTCTTTCCTGGTCAGCCTTTCTTCTTTCTTCCCCCTCTTTGATTGCAACCAAAAAGTTTGTACCATAGGCCACAATCGTGTCTTCGAGGGTAGTCTTGGTGTCTGCTAATTCCTTTTGAACAACTTTAAGACTCGTCCTATTCTCAGAAATAGCCAGCTTGTTTTCAGCGATCTCTGATTGGACATGAAATACATCTCCCCGTATCTCATCAACTTCTCTTCTTAGATCAGCTGTTGCCCCTGATATTCTTTCATCAATGGTTACTTGTAAGTACGAGTCAAAGGCAGCAACCATATCAGCATTCATTTGAAAGAGCATCTGTACAGAAGAGATAGGAGTGGCATTGAAGGAAGTAGTCGTGATAAGTTCTCGACTTGTTGGAATATTTGTTTGCTGTGCGTGACTGTTATTTGCAGCAACATACTCCTGATAGCATGATTCCTCATGCAATATCCGACGGGCTGCATCCATAACTTGTACAGTCTCCTGGATAGTTTGCGCTTCAGCTTTCTGAGCTTCCTCAATTATGTCCTGAATATCAATGTTCAGGAACTTAACCAACAACACATCACGAGATTCAAATTTCAGAGCAGCACGCTCAGTGGCCAGTGCCTCTCTTCGAGCCTTTCGACGCTCCTTTTGTTGCGATGCATACTCCAACTGACGTTTCTCATAGGCAACAACAGCTTTAGCCTGTCGTTTGGACAATTCGACTCTAGCATCAGAGTATCCATCAGGTACGAAGGTGGACAGTGGTAATCCAGCAGTTTTCGAGAGGGAACGGTGTTCTCGGAAGGCTTGAAGTCTGCACATCACTTGCTTATCCGAGAATTGTTTCATCCCTGGAACTTGATCAATCCAATCAAAGCACCAACGTTCCTCACATCTCTAGAAGTTTAATCCTTTAGCTGCAATGCATATCATCCTCTCTTCGAAGCAGAGTTGATACATAATATAATCAAACTTCTTCCACCGACGGAACTCTTCTGCCAATAGGCGTCCTTCAGGTATTGACTCATCTAACTCACTGTAGAATAGATCTGCTATGGCTCTTTCTGTTTCAGAATCAACAAACTGCTCTATTTCTTCAGCCATAGGTC
>JAPKLW010001513.1:123258-143443 GCA_026898455.1 Plectranthus barbatus | reverse complement strand
CGGCAGTCCTGCTAACATACTTTCGTCTGGTTTGTCTTTCGCTAAACCAGGATTGATGAATGTTCCAACTTGATCTTCAACATTTCGAATCTCACTAGATTCTGCATCATTTCTTCTGTGAAACTTTTCCCGGGGGTAGTGAGTTTCATTGAATGCTCCAGATGCCAGCCTTTTTGTGAATTATGTATCTGATAATTCTTCTTCTTCAATGTTAATCTGCTGATCAGGAGATTGATTGGGAATTGATTCTTCTGCTGAATCAGTCTTTCCTTTTCCTTTCTTCGCAGCTTTTTCTGCTAGATGAAGTGGATCAGCAGTCGAATCCTCTGTAGCATCCCTTATGATAGTATCTGCTGACATATCTGCTGTTTCTACATTCTCTGCTGGAATTTGATTTTTTCCAGCATCATGCCTTTCTTCCAATGGATGATTCATATGCTCTTCTGATGTTTCATTAATTATGCTAGCCTGGACTCCTTTGCTAGTACTGACTCCTCTGCTAGCACAGCCTTCTTTGCTAGCTTCTTTAGCAGCTTTCTTCTGTGCCATGAACTCTTCAGTAGCGGATTTGACTCGTTCGAAGTTTCTGTCTTTGCTTTCGAATGTCAAATTACTACTGAACTTCTGGTAATCTTTCTTCTCGATTTCCTTTAGAGTAGCTAAGCGCTTCCTCTTTGCTTTTCTTGTTTCCTGACCGTGCTCTGCTGCAATGCTGAGAGACTCAGGGATGTAGTCTGGATCAGAGGTATTGTCAAAATTGGTCTCACTAGATGTCTTCTCTGCTGTAATCTCTCTTTCAGCAGTTCTAGCAGACTTGTCTTCTGCCTCTGCTTTTTCCATTACTTCCTTGTCAGTCAGAAGTTCCAACCTTCTTCTGGTCTTCTTCTTTGCCTTAGTTGCAGGAGGATTTTTAGCAACTCTCTTTAGTGATTGAATTGGTACTGCCAATGTTCCAATAGTAGTTGGAGGCTGTTCTGCTTCCTTCGAAGTTACGATGTCGTTGATCTGATCAACTGGGAGGTTTCCAAACTTCTCAATCTCCTCGAGATTTCTGAAACATAGATTTGTTTCGGCATTCTTCTTCAACACTGCTAATTCTTCTTCTGATATGGGAATGGAGTGTTGGAGTCTGGCTACTGCTAAACTAGCTTCATCTGGTTCCTCTGGAGATGTAGGTTTATGCTTGTCTACGTTAGACTTCCCTCTTAACTTCCGAGGATTTCTAATATTGACCGGCTTAGGCTTGTGTCTTGTGACAGGAATGTAGTCAGTAGAAAGAAGTGCAACTCCTCGATCTACACCTGTGTTAGTAAACAGAATCTCCAAAAGTTTACTAATCTTTAGCCCAAAGTTTACATTCGAGGAGAATGTTCCATCTACTTCCATGTGAGTATTCTTCTTGACATGTTCTGCCCAGCGTTCAAAGATAAATTCAGCCCAATTACCCTTAACATTGTCATTTAATGCCATCATCACGGCATATTTCTTAGCAGAGAGCTCCGAGTACGATCCAGCATCACATTGGAGCATCCTGATTACAATCTCTGCAAGGAGTTTGTATTCCTCTGTCAAGGTGTTGATTGAGGTGTTGACCTTGAACGTACTTGATTTCCCTTTTTCTCTTGACTTTCTCCAAAGCTTCCATCGTCTCTCTATTTCGGCTATATCATTCACCTTATATTGAGAGATTTTGGCTCCAAAGTTTCGAAGTCCAAAAGTACGAGAAAGTAAATCAGCATTTACTTCTACGATATTCCCATATACACATATCTTGAATGATTTCTGATCATCACTCATGACAGCCCTAGCATAAAATTCAACAACCATATGCGGATGAAATTGATCAGGTTCAGCAGTGAGATACTTTACCAGCAATTCGGAATCAAGAATATTCAAAATCCATTTAGGAAATTGTTTGTTGGCGAGAGGCATGTACAGAATCCTGTCTTTCATAATCTGGGCCACTCGTCACCTTTCTGCTGAATGCGTGTACAGCTTCTTCTGTCTGGCCATGGTTACCAATTGGTAGTAAGGGATGGACTCATCAATGTCCTCCTTCTTCTCAATGCTGGTGAACTCGGGTGCATGTCGAACATGCAGGGGTGAGCAAGTGATTGAGGGGTAGATAAATGAGGCCTGTTGAAGATTGACTGTCTCTAGGTTCTCGGATGGTGATGATTCGGGATTTAGAGAAGTATTTGTGTCTTGGTGTGAGGAGGTTGAAGAATCTTGATTCGAAGTCATGGTTGAGTAGGTTTTTCTGAGAATTTTGAGAAGGGTTTTTCAGAGATGGCGGTGAGGGGTTTTTTGAAAAATAATAGGGATTTGAAGTATGATTATGGTGTAGAAGATTTTGGAGTACGAGGAGAAATCGACGACGAGGATTGAAATCACTTTAAATTCAATCAACGGTTGGGGTTGAGAGTTAGATCGTGGGTATAGCCACGTCCTTCGTAGCTTGTGTGTGGATGACGTGTCACAATCTGATTTGTCGCCGTCGTCTGGACGCGTTAAATGTTTCTCCATATTAAAAAGCAAACGTCCCACGTCTGATTTGAGATGTTCAGCAGCCAAGATGGATAAAATTAAGCAGATACTACCACGTATCTCATGGTATCATCATAATAATCTCTGGCATTGCTTTTCATGCATGATCGTAATCTCTTCCGATTTGACCTTCGCATTAATGTGCTAGTTCACTCCTACTAAGCGACCCTTCGACTTCAGAGATGAGCAGTTACCAAGGATTCTTCTTTAAATAGCATAAGCATGCGATGTATTTGATACAACTTCTTGCAACTCTTGGTTTTCTTCTCACAAAATTTACTAAGAAGAAGATATGGAGCAGACTCAATCTCTCTTCGTTCCGCGCCACAGAATCCTCTGTGATGCTGGTTTGTATGAGGAATACGAAGCAGAGTACTACATAGCAGAATGGATTATGTCCAGTCTCCATGCTTGTGGTTTGGCTAAGTTCATCTCTTTGACGCCTCATGCGTTTCAAAGAGAACATCTCCAGTTCTTCTTTCGACAAAGTCAGCCCATTGGAGACTCCATTCTAGGTGTCTTCAGGAATCATTTGGTGAGATGGACTGTAGATACTTTTGCTTCTGAGTTTGGCTTACCGAGGGGTCCAAATTCTGTGATGGATTACCGCAGTAATGAAATTGCTCCAGAATGGTCTTCATGGATGAGGTGGAGGCGTTCTGCTGATCTGGACTTCTCGCCTACCCCTTCAGCATATGGACTGCACCCTCGCTACCAAGTCCTCTTCGAGATAGTTTGTGGAATGATTGTGGGAGTGAATCCAGATGACATGATCTTCTCCCGTGAAGTCTGGAAAGTCATGATGGCAATAGATGATCGAGCACAAGTTAATTGGGCGGCATTCGTCTTTCAAAGAGTGCGGCAGAGTGTTCTGCAGTTCCCTCAACTTCACCTTCCTTACGGGATGCCTCTAAGTTGGCTGCTAGAACAGAGATTCACCGATCTCACTTTAGGTCCCTCGAACCTTCGAGGAATAGACTTTTATCCCTTTGTGCCTTATTCGCCCTTTGATCGAATCTTCTGTTGTAATTGCTTTTGATGATGTATATAAGATGATGTCGTTTTTAATTTAGACAAACTCATATAACTGCATTCAATGTCGATCATTTACTTGATAGTTGCCTCGATAATCAACTGTGTAGTAGAACTGCTGATTATGTTTCTCTCGTCATCTAATATCGTTTGTAGCAGAGTGACCTTCCTTTAGCAGAGATATCAAGTCTAGCAGAAATTCCATTGGTTAGCATAGACCTAATTCATTAGCAGAGATCTTATTTTCTAGCAGATCCCTTGTCTCTAGCAGAGATTTCATTCGCTAGCAGAGGCCTTGTCTCTAGCATAGACTTCAACTCTAGCAGAGATCTCATTTGCTAGCAGAGGCCTTGTCTCTAGCAGAGACTTCAACTCTAGCAGAGATCTCATTTGCTAGCAGAGGCCTTGTCTCTAGCAGAGACTTCAACTCTAGCAGAGATCTCATTTTCTAGCAGAAGTAAAGACGATTTTCAGAGTATATTTCTCCAAGCGTCGATTTGCGTATTCCAAGAATTATGTTGACCGATCTATCGTGGCGTCTGCCTATTCGACGAGCGACAGATGATTAATAACTCTGGTAATTTGAATCTGATCAATTCTGACGAGAAGAGTTAAGATTTTCCCTTTATAAATACCCTGATTGAGAGTATCCTTGTTATCACAACAACCCTTTCTCCAAAACAAACTCTTCAAGAAAAGAAATGGATTCACCAGGTCAATCTCTTGAATTGCGCCGAAACCAGATCCTTCATGAGGCTGGTTTGAACGCTTTGTATGATAACAATCCTTGAATTGTAGAGACGGTCATGTCGAAGTTAAATCGCAGTGGATTAACTCAATTCGTCACTGCTACTCCCAAACGTTTCCAAGGCGACGTTCTTCGAGAATTCTTCGACGACTGTTCTGTGGAGGGAGATGGCATTTACAGTTCCTTCCGTGGCAAACTCATCTATTGGTCACCGGACGTCTTTTCTCGTTGATTCGGTCTTCCCAGAGGCCCTGGGTCTGTCTTTAACCATCGTGTGACGGACATTGCCCCTGAGTGGTCGGCGTGGCAAAAATGGAGACGTACTCCGTCGTCCAAATTTTCTCTTTCTGTCTCTGCGTACGATCTGCGCACTCCTTATTGGGTGCTCTTCCGTGTGGCAAATAATATGTTGATGGGAGAGAACTGTGACGACACGTTCTTCTCAAAGGAAACATGGCAGCTCATGATGTCTATTGACGATGGAGCCGAAATAGACTGGGCGAAATACATCTACAATAGTGTTCGAGACTGCGTCGAATATTATCCGGCCGTACCTCTGCTCAATGGAATGCAACTTAGTTGGTTGCTAGAGCAGAGTTTTCCTCAGATAGCAGAAGGGCCAACGAATCTTGTAAACGCGGACTTCTTCCCGTTCAGGCCTTCTTCTTCCTAGAATAGCAATATTTTTGTTTTTAATCTTCCTCTTCTCTTTTGTAATGACATGTTGTCGATTAATGAAAAGACATGTGAAGATTTCACAACTATGTTTTGTTGTTTGTCAGAATTTTCAACCAATTTCTGCTCGGCATTTTCAATATTAGCAAAGAACTATAATCTTCAGCAGATGTAGTCTTCTTCCAGAATAAGTGATAATGTCGTCAAGAAATCCAAGAAATAGAGATAATATCTCTTCTTATACTCTGTTTCTGATATGCTTGCATTATAGTCCCAGCAAGCTGTCTTTTGAGTGACTTGGATGTCCGTAGCAACCTTCCTGTGTCTGCTGTGAGCTACTATCAAGTGTTATCATTTAAGGCGTCAGATTTCTGTCTTAATCAAAGGATTTGGGATATCCTTTGGTGTCTTCTTTAAGCATTCGTGGAAGAGAACGCCAAAATACTCAGGTAGGTTGATTTGCCGTAAGTAGCCTTAACAAGACAGATGGCGTTTCCCCCTTTGTCGAGACTCCTCGACTTTCGCTCCTCTGAATTTTGAATTCATTTGACAGGACACTTTTGGGAGAGTGTTCCCATTATAGATAGACCCATGATCTTCCTATAAGTAATGATGCACTTGTATGCTGTAACTTCATCTTTTCCACTCTTCTTTGCCTAGCATTTCCTCCCTCACTTGTTTCAAAATGCATCGTATTACCATTGCTCCAAGTGATCTGCCTGTCACTCGCAACCAGATTCTTCATGAATCGGGGTTGTATTTTGAATATGGTAACAACTGTCGTGTTGCCAACTTCGTTATGGGAGCTCTTAATGAGAGTTGCCTGACTCAATTTCTGACTACAATGCCGACTTGTTATCAGAAACGAGCTCTCCAAAGCTTTATCTTCAGGAGTAAGACTGATAATGATGCCATATGGAGTTGCTTTGACAATGAAGTAGTTTGTTGGACTCCGGCCCTATTCTCGTAGAAGTTTGGCCTTCCTCGGGGTCCTATTCGCATCATGAATGTCTTCCGCCATTTGACTGCTCCAGAGTTCGGCTACTGGAATGAGTGGAGGCAGTCCGATGACTTTGGCTTTTCTCCAACTCCATCATGTTTGCATTTGAAGGAGGAGGCTGACAATTATGTGTTCAACCGGAGAATTTGGAGGGCCATGATGGCCATTGATGCAGAGATGAAGGAAGTTGATTGGGCAGAATTCTTCTTTGATGGAGTGAAGAGATGTATCGATCTCTTTCCTCAAATTCCTCTGCCAACTGCTATGCAGCTAAGTTGGTTGCTTGAGCAGACGTTCCCAAATCTTGCTTCTGAAGGTATCCCTTTGATGGGATTTGACTTCTATACCTTGAGGGCTCACTTCCCTAACTGTGGTTGAAGAATGCTCTGAGCTCTCCTTCCTTTTGGCCTTCATATGACTTCTTGGTAGATTTGTGAACACATATGTTGTAGAGTTGTGTGTATCTGATAGCCTTTGAACTCTGTACTCTTTTTTGTTGAATGAATATGCTGATTTTAGATTCCTTCTTTTCAACTATTTTTATGGCATTGATCAGCATTTTGTAGCATCGTAATCTCAAGATATCTTCATCAAGTTAAAGAGATAGCAATCCAGAAAATAATGATTATCAATCAAATTGCAGGAATATCCTTATAGAAAAAATGAGAGCTAGGACTCATTCATCCACGTCAGCATCTAATTCCATTAATCCCAATTTCAAGCATAACTCTTTAAATCTGATTTCTGGAAGTGGCTTTGTAAAGATGTCTGCTATTTGATCTTCTGTGCATATGTATCGAACATCGATATCTCTCTTCTCTTGATGGTCTCGTATGAAATGATGACGAATATCAATATGCTTGGTCCGAGAGTGATGAACAGGATTCTTTGTAATGCACATGGCACTGTTGTTGTCGCAATAGATGGGTACACACGCAGGAGAAATCCCATAATCTTGTAATTGTTGCTTTATCCAAAGAATTTGTGAGCAACAACTAGCAGCAGCTACATACTCTGCTTCTGTGGTGGAGATAGCAACAGAGTGCTGCTTTTTGCTGAACCAGCTAATGAGCTTGTGTCCCAAAAATTGACATGTGCCGCTTGTGCTTTTCCTGTCAATCTTACATCCTCCAAAATCAGAATCTGAATATCCACTCAGACCTAGACTGTCTTCTCTTGGATACCAAATTCCTAGTCCTTCTGTACACTTCAGATAGCGAACAATTCTCTTGGCAGTGTCAAAATGGGCCTTCTTAGGCTTGGCTTGATACCTAGCACATTATCCCACGGCATATGAGATATCTGGTCTGCTAGCGGTGAGATAGAGTAGTGAACCTATGATCCCTCTGTAAAGAGTTGGATTCACATCATCTCCTTCTTTTTCAAGAGCAGCAATGCAAGTTGTGCTGATAGGTATGCGCAAGCTCTTGGTCTTCTCCGGACAATATTTGGCGATTAAGTCACGAGCATACTTCTTCTGATGGATGAATATTCCTTCTTTGGATTGATGAACTTGTAGTCCAAGAAAATAGGACATCTTTCCCATCATGCTCATTTGGAAATGGCTAGTCATGAGATCAGAAAATCTATCACATAGATCTTGATTCTTTGATCCAAAGATTATGTCGTCAACATATATTTGAACTAGTAGAATGTTGTCTCCATCCTTGATGCGAAAGAGAGTTTGATCTATCCTCCCTTTTTGAAATCCATTGTTCAGTAGAAACTTAGACAACGTTCCATACCAAGCTCGTGGTGCCTGCTTCAGACCATATAGTGCCTTCTTGAGCCTGTAGACTTGATTCCCTTGCTCAAATCCCGGAGGTTGTTCGACATACACTTCCTCCTTGAGCTCGCCATTAAGGAAGGCGCTTTTTACGTCCATCTGCATCACATCAAACTCATGGTATGCAGCATATGCCAAGAATAAGCGGATAGCCTCTAGTCTTGCTACTGGGGCGAAGGTTTCATCATAATCTATTCCTTCGCATTGTCTATACCCTTTGGCTACAAGATGTGCCTTGTTCCATACTACAGCACCTGATTCATCTTTCTTGTTTTTGAACACCCACTTAGTGCCTATCACACTTTGATGTTCTGGTCTGTCGACTAGTTCCCACACATTGTTGCGTGTGAACTCTACAAGCTCCTCTTGCATGGCATTCACCCAATCTGCATCTAGCAATGCTTCTTCTACTTTCTTGGGTTCTTCATTAGATATGTAACAGGCTAACATGGCATTGCCGTTTCCTTGTCTGGTTAGGATAGGGTCATTTACGCTTCCAAGAACACTGTCTAAAGGATGCGCTTGTAGCCATGTCGGTCTGATACGTCCTGGAAATTCAGCATCCGGTTCTCTTTCTTGATGAGTATTGTTTTGATTAGCTTCTACTTCATTCTCCTGGGGTTCAGCAACTGGGACAACTGGTACTCCTTCTTCATCTGCTTCTGGATCTTCATGAATAGGATCGGCATGGGCAGGTATTGTAACGGTTCGAGCTTCAGCAGCAGGTTCCACCAGGATTGGATTCTCAGCAACTCCTTTGCTAAGATCTTCAGTAGATTCTTCATCTTCTCGATCATCAAGTGCACCAGCAACATCTAAATTCTCATTTATATATATAGAGGATGGGGCCTCAGCATGATCATTAGCATCACCGGCCTGGTCAGCAGTCTGGTCACCTGCTGAGTGCGATGCCTCTGGAATGACATCAGTCTTAGACCTAATCGGATCAATACTCATATTCTCAAAGGATTTTTGAAGAGATTGATTATGGATATCATTGGTCTCATGATTATCATTCCTCTGTTCTTTGTCAGCCCTGCGCACTAAAGTAGACTCATCACAAATAACATTACATGTTATTTCCACAAGTTGAGTTGTCTTGTTTAACACTCTATAACCTTTGTGAGAAGGGTATCCATATCCCAGGAAAACTCCTTCATCAGACTTAGGTGAAAAAGTGTTAAGTCTAGACTTCCCATTGTTATGGATATAACATGTTGAACCGAAAGTACGAAAGTGTTTAATAGAAGGCTTACGACCATTATACACTTCATAAGGGGTTTTGTTGAATCTGCCATTAACTGCACTCCTGTTCTGAGTGTAGCAGGCAGTCATGATAGCTTCTCCCCAGTACTTTCCACTGAGTCATAAATCAGCAAGCATGGACCGTGCTGCTTCCTTCAGTGTTCTGTTTCTTCGTTCTGCTAGCCCATTTTGCTGTGGGGTTCTAGCAGTGGACTTCTCATGATGAATTCCAGCCTCAGCACAAAAATCCATCAGAATTCCATTACAGAATTCAGTTCCATTATCTGATCTAATCCTTTTAACTGTAACTTCCTTGTTGTTCTGCTCTTTGAGGATCAGTTCAGGTAGCAGGACCTTTACTTCGTCTTTAGTCTTTAGAAGTTGAACCCAAGTATACCTGGAGAAATCATCAACAATCACAAGTCTATATATTTTCTTATTAACTGTGGGTGGTGTGACAGGACCAAACAGATCCATGTGTAGGAGTTCGAGAATTCTCCCTGAGGTGTCCTTTTCTGGATTTGATTTGAAGGATGCCTTTGTTTGTTTGCCTTGTTGGCATGCTTTGCACACTCCTTCCTTTCAGAAAGATTCGGTAGGCAGTCCTTCGACCAGCTTGTGTTTGGCTAGATGATTGATCGTCTTGAAGTTCAAGTGATTTAATCTTTTATGCCATAGCCAACTTGTTTCCTCTTTGTTAAATGCCACGAAGCATGAATCCTATTGACCACTTTGCCAATCAACCACATATAGTCCACCCTTGCGGATGCCTCTAAGCTTCACTTCACCTGTAACCTTATCAACAATATCACAGCCAGAGTTAATGAAATAAACATTGTATCCATTTTCACACAACTGACTTATGCTCATTAAGTTATGTTTAAGGTTCGAAACAAGAGCAGCATTAACAATTCGAATTCCATCTTGTTCTACACATCCTCTTCCAATGACTCTTCCTTTGCTGTTGTCACCAAAAATAACTGAGGATCCATATACGCTTTGTAAATCTGAGAATAAGTCTGCTCTTCCAGTCATGTGCCCTGAGCAGCCGCTATCAAGAATCCATTCATCTGGAGATTTTGACTCCTTCACTCTTGGATTCTTCTTCTGCAAGACAATTAAGAGAAGGATTTAGGTACCCATTTAGTTTCGGGTCCTGCAGGATTAGCAAGTGTCATTGTTCCTTTTGGAACCCACATTTGAGTGATCTTCAAAATTTTCTTCTTGACATCACTATTTATACCTTTCTCAACCTTAGGATAAGTAAATCTTTTATGCTTAGATTGAGGATGAGGTGTGGTAGTGTGTTGTGCCTTCATTGTCCTTTTGAAGAAATTTGTTTTGGACTTAGGCCTTACATAGGTGTTCTGCCTATGTGGTGTATATGCATTATGAGGGGGCTTTACAGCATTGTAATTAACATGCTTGCTTGTATGAAATGAAGATCTTGCTGTCCTGGCAGTAGATGCATACTGCTCGGCAATTCTTCTAGGCTCTGCTGATCTAGGTTGCGAAGCATATGTTCTCGTATTCTGCTTGAATCTATTATTCCTCTGTTGAGGTTTCATAGCAGACACTCGAGTATTCTGCTGAGGTAGAACGTACCTCTGCTGTGCTTCCCTAGCATATATTCTAGGATTCTGCTGGGATATATCGTACCTCTGCTGAGGTTCCCTAGCAGATGTCCTAGCATTCTGCTGAGGTTTCACAGGTTCGCTAATGAGTGTTTCAGCAGATTCCTTTTCTTTCAATTTTTCTCCAAGGATGAATTTTCCAGCAGAGACAAACTGAGTAGTCTTCCGCTTAGAAGATCCTCCTTTCTCATAGTGATCATAACCAACACCAGCTCTATCTTTGTAGTGCTTTTGTTGATTAATTGCAGCATTCAAAATAGCTTGACTAGTCGTGTAAATACAAATGCAATTTTCTTTTGGTTTATTTTTCAGCAAAATGTTTTCTTTCTCAAGAATTTTGAAATTTTCAGAAAGTATTGAAAATTCGACTTTCATTTTTGTAAGTTCCTCACTTGCAGACCTTAGGATTTCGACTTCCTCGGTCAAATTTGAAACTTTTAACTTCAGTGAGGTGTTTTCTCCTACAATGATGTTTTTAATTTCGTACATTTTAGAGAATTCTTCACTTAGCTTCGTGAGACAGTCTTCCTCAGAATCTAAAGTGAGATTCTCGCAATCATCAAAGGTTATAAATCTAGGGATATTTATTGAAATTACCTCGGTGTTCTCAGCTGCTAGAGCCGTTTCAGCATTCTGATCAGCATTTGCATCAGCAAATTGATCTTCCACGACGTCTGCCATCAGAACTAGCATGGCTTCTTCATATTCTTCCTCTGAGGATAGATAGTATTCCTCATCATTTTCAGGGATGTCCTGAGTTTCTGTCCTGGTTAGGAGTGCTCTTTTGACTGCATTGCCTGCACGTCTTTCAAATCTTTGTTTCAGCCGTTCCCTTTCTTCTCTGCTGACTTTCGGACAGTCATGTTTCAAGTGGTCAGGAGATCCACACTCGAAACAGGTCCTAGGCTTTCGCTCTGCTGAGCGGGCATGAGAAGGTGACTGTTGAGTCTCCTTTGCTTCATTTTCGCCTTTAGCCTCCATCAACATCTTCTGAAGTTTCTTCATCTGTTCTTCTAGTTCACTGATCTTAAGATCAGTAAGCTGAGAGCCAGAGGTTGTAGCAACCTCCTTTGATTGGGTTATAGAAGCAGATCTTTCTTGATGGTAAAATGGTTTCTTTTGTTTAAACTTATTAAAATCCTTTTTGACAAAATAAGCCAAATCATCTGAGCTAGCAGCGGACTGTACTACTGCAGCTTCATTTTTCTTTGACTGTTGTATTATAAATTCATGAGATTTTAACTGAGCAAATACCTCGGATGTAGACATTTTGTTAAGATCTTTCTCACTTAGACTAGTCATTTTAACAAACCAGTCATCTCTGGGGTATAGTTTAGAGATAATCTTGTGATTCATTTCTCCATTCTCGTATTTCTTACCAAGATTATTCAGCTCTCCAATGATGTATTAAATCGTTCCTCCATGGCCATTATGGATTCACCTGCATTCATAGAGAAAGATTCATATTTATCAACAGCTACCTGCAGTTTATTGCGTTTCATCTGATCTGTCTCCTGGGAAGACTCGCAAACATACTGCCACATTTCTTTAGCTGTATCGAACTCCAAAGCCTTTTGTGCCATCAGCTTTGGTAGGGAGTCAAGGATTAACTTCTTTGCAACATGCTCCAGCTGAGCTCTTTTCTTGTCCTCACTTGTGTATTCCTCAAAAGGTTTTTCAACCATTTGGGGTCTCTGTGGCCTTGGGGGTCTAGGTTGATCTCCTTCATCAGCTCCTTCAGCAGGTTCGGGTACAGGTCCTATAAAAGTGTTAGCTTTCATAATCTTAATGGGACCTCTTTCAAGTACCTCAACCATTTCTGGGTGTATGCTCTGAAGCTGTATTAAGGCCATCTTTTTCCATGTTGTGAAGTTCTCCCTGTTGTAGTTTCCAAGAGAGTGATTCAACATCTTGTCTTCTGAGCTAAACAAGTGAAACACAGATAAACAGGTAAAAGTGCAAGGAAAATGCGGATCAGGTCTTAAGCGACTCAAAAGCAGTCGGTTTTTCAACCTCCTGCTCTGATACCACTTGTTGGTCCCGAAATACCAGAGTCATTGTGTTGATAACTTTACACGAAATGCAGCGGAATATGTTTTACGTTTCTTGCACTTAATATTATTTTCCAAAAATTAGTTAGCTCAAGTTATGACTTAAGTTTGTGTTCAGATATACACTAGCAACTCTGTTGCTAGGTTTTAAATCGATCTTTGAACAGTAAACTAATAAAACAGTAAATGCACACAAGATTTATAGTGGTTCGATCAAATAGATCTACGTCCACTCCTTAGCCGAAACGCTAAGAATTTCACTAGAAAAGTATACAGATTACAAGGAATCGCCTTTCCAGTTAAGTAGGCAGTGAGCTTTCGGCCTGGCTACTTGACAGCTATCCTCCGTGAGTCTGCACTTCTCCGGTAAGGTTTGGCTGGGGGTCAAGGGCACACCTTCGAAACTCCTGCCTTGCCTGATGTGGAAGAAATAGACACTTCCTGATTTTCCTTGAGTATGGCTAGACGCCCGTTCTAGTCTTAACCTTTTCAGGTGTTCGACTGTTGGATACTCCTAGCAAAGAGATTATCCCAATGATTGAAGATTCTTAACGGATGTTCAAGAATCTTCAAGGTTGAGTGTCAGATATTGAATGTGAAGACACTCTTGGTTGTTGAGGGCTTTACTGTGTTTTTTATCACGAGCTCTCAACTGACTACTTTTTCTTGTTTTGCTTCGTCAAAGGAATCTCACACTTGAATATGATTGAAGCAGTTATCGAAGTAGTGAAAGCAGTTTTTGAAAGCAGTTGTCGTAAAAGCAGCTCTTGTCTCCACTTTCGAACCTGTCTTTTATAGGTGGAGATTCAAACTTTGAATCTCCATATCCGTTAGTCACAACGGCTCCAAGATCCGAGAGTGTTTGGTCTGTGATATTCACTTTTGTTTTTGACTTGTACTTTCCTAACCACTTCGGGAAAGTCTTATCCTTTTGTGTGAGCTTTTTGTCAGAGTCGCAGTCCGTCTTCAGCTTTTGCATCTCGACCTTTGAAAGTTGCTGAAGTCTTTTACTGCCTTCGATCCTTTGACTTCTTTTGTTTTAGACTTTTTTTACTTCGATGCTGAAAGGTTCGAATGCTAACACCTTAGCATTCTGTCAGATGTGCTTTCAGCCATTTGCTAGTGATCCTTTGTTGGCTTGTTTCTCTAGCAGATTGTGCGTTGAATGCTGATAACATTTGCTTTGTGTCTGCTAGGGATTCTTCTTAGCACACTAGTCTATTACAACTCGATGTTCAACTTATACAGGACTTTACAAGTTATTTTAGACTCTCTAGATTTCAGCAAATGATCGACCAACTAAATAAGGTTTGATCCAACAAAACCTTTTACAAATAAGTCCTAAAGGAGTTTCTAGGGATAATTCCCAACAAATTTCTTTCGGACGAGCTTGCAAAGGTGTGCGAGCAAGCAGGGATCGAAAGACATCTCACTGCACCATACTCTCCACAACAGAATGGTGTGGTGGAGAGGTGCAATCGAACGGTGATGGCGATGACTCGCTCACTTCTCAAAAACATGAGTATGTCGAGTAAGTATTGGGGGGAGGCAGTTCGTCATTTAGTTTATCTTCTCAATCGACTGTCAACTAAAGCGAACAAAGATCGTACGCCATTCAAAATATGGACAGAAAGAAAGCCCCATCTAGCACACCTTCGTGTGTTTGGGTGCACAGCGCACACAAAGGTGACTACACCACATCCGAAGAAGATCGATGATCGAAGTATGTCCTACGTATACTTGGGCATTGAAGAAAGAAGTAAGGCGCATCGTTTACTTGATCCAAATCGCGGGAGAATACATGTTAGTCGCGATGTTGTTTTTGAAGAAGGCGTGAAATAGAACTGGTCCGAAGATGGAGTTGACCAACCCCTCGAAGTATTCAAAGAGGTTCCAAGCTACGAGGAAGGTGAAGTCAGTTTGACACCAATCGTAGGCTTCTCAACGGGCACAGGTGAATCGATTGATCCGACCACTCCCTAGGTCGAACCAATCTCTGAGTATGTTGATAGGAGACTGCCCACTCCATGGTCAGGTGGACCTATTGATAGTAACGAAAGACCAACTCGTTACAGAAATATGGCTGATATTTTGGAAGAAGCACCTCGAAAAGTGTTGGATTTTGATGGAGAGGTGATGCTTGCAGAGACGGAGGAGCCATCTTGCTATAGTAAAGCTACAGGTAATCCAGCGTGGGAGAAAGCAATGGTTAAGGAGATTGAAGCCATTGAGAAGAACCAGACTTGGTCTCTCGTCACATTGCCTGTTGGTCACAAGGCAATTGGACTCAAATGGGTATTTAAGTTGAAGAAGAATTCAAATGGCGAGGTGACCCAACACAAACCTCGGTTGGTTGCAAAAGGATATGTGCAACAACAAGGGATCGACTTCGAGGAGGTATTTGCCCCAGTAGCACGACTTGACACAGTTCGTGTCATCCTTGCCATCGCAGCAAATCGTGGGTGGCAAGTACATCATCTCGATGTGAAGTCAGCCTTTCTAAATAAAGAGCTCAAGGAGGAAGTTTATGTGGCTCAGCCGGAGGGCTTCATTGTAAAGGGAAGTGAGCACTTGGTGCTTAGGTTGAACAAAGCTCTCTATGGACTTCGACAAGCACCTCGAGCGTGGAATTTGAAGCTCGACAAAAGTTTGAAGCAACTCGGTTTCAAAAGGTGTTCACAAGAACAAACTGTGTACACGAGAGGTAACATTAACACAAAAATTATTGTAGGTGTTTATGTGGATGACTTAATCGTGACAAGAGAAGATCCAAGGGAAGTTGAGATATTCAAAAAACAAATGATGGGGGAGTTCGAGATGAGTGACCTCGAACTTCTCTCATTTTACCTCGGCATTGAAATGGACCAGTTCGTTGGTGGAATCTCCCTGAAGCAGACTACTTATGCGAAAAAGGTGTTGACTCAGTTTGGAATGATAGAGTGCAATGCAATAAAGATCCCCGATGGAGCCAAGAGCTCAGTTACATAAGGGTCCCGAAGGAAAGCCGGTCGACGAAGCTGAATATCGACGGCTTACTGGGTGCCTTCGCTATCTCCTTCATACAAGACCTGACATGTCTTATGTTGTTGGAGTTGCCAGCAGATTCATGGAAAAGCCAACTGAAATGCATCATAAGGCGCTGAAGCAAGTTCTACGATATCTTCAAGGAACCCTTGACTATGGGTTGGTTAATCAAAGCAAAGGAGGTGAAGAAAATATAGTGGGCTACTCAGATAGTGATCTAGCCGGAGACCCAGATGATCGAAAGAACACAAGTGGTATGGTATTTTACGTGAATAACTGTCTTGTTTCATGGCGCTCTCAAAAACAAAAGACATTGGCTCTTTCTTCGTGTGAAGCAGAGTTTATGGTAGCATCTGCAGCAGCATGCTAGGCTCTCTGGCTGAAGAATCTGTTGTTCGAACTGACTGGTATGAAATCGAAGAGCGTGAAGTTGTTCGTTGATAATAAGTCCGCGATCGCTCTTATGAAAAATCCAGTCTTCCATGGTCGAAGCAAGCACATCGACACAAAGTATCACTTCATTCGAGAGTGTGTCAAAGGAGGTCAGATCGAGGTGGAGTTTGTTCCAACTGATGAACAACGAGCCGACGCACTCACAAAGGCATTGCCGATGGTAAAGTTAGTAACTATGCGGCATGTGCTCGGTGTCCGCGATTTCGCACCGCGCCATAACTACGGGGGAGAATGTTGATTGGTAGCTCTGGCGGTGGGTTTTAAACCACATTTTGCACTCAAGGTGGAGAAGTTAGCAACAAGGCTGAAGTGTGTCAGCCATTTTCAACACACATTTCTTACAATTTTAAATAATAAGTTGATGGTTGGCAATTAATGTGTGTGTGTTTTTTTCCCTATAAATAGCATAAGGAATTCTTGTAATAAACATAAGTAAGTGTAGTTTCCTTTCACTTGAAAATCAACTTTGCTCCACGTCTCTTGTTTTCATTTAATTATTTCTTCTCTATTGTTTCTTTATCCATTCGAGTGTATAAGGTGTGTGATTCTATTTTTCACTTGAAATATCCAACATCAAATACAACCACCTACAAAAGTTTGAAAATGCAATATACAAAATACATCAAATTCATACACAGTTCTTCTGAAGGAATTCCAAACAATCCAATGGATAATCTTTTAGTAAGACATAAGCAACAGTGATATTAGGAACTAGTTTTCTATACCTACTGATAAGAGTATAAATATCAACTAGAACTTGTTTTGCCGTTTTCACATTAAAATAGAAAGAGAATGATAGGAAAAGAACTACTCCCTCGTGAGATTGAGCATTATCGCTTATGGATCCAGGAAGAGCAACGGTGATAGTGGGTGTTTCAGTTGGTAAGGGCAGGTCGTCATTTTGCTGTGAAAATAAGAACTAATCTCGGCCATCCAATTGGTGATCCAACGCTCAAGACTAAATAAATTCCGTATGCATTATAGTGTAGTGAACCATGCATTAAAGGGTAATTGTGTAATATTTTTTTTCTCTCCTCTAAAATCATCCTAAATTTTTAATGATCATATCTCCTTCGATTTAGATTATTTTTTAATGTATCATATATCAAATTAAAGGTAATTTAATTATATTTCAAATGAAATCCCTATTGCATATGTTTCGATTTAAAAATCATCGTAAAAATGAAAATTAGTGATTATATGCATAATTCTCGTAACTGTACACGAATTCTTATATAATGAATGGAGTTGCACAATATAATGCATGAAGTTATATTATATAATGCAGAATATGATAGATTAACTTTTTTCCTGCAAGATCCAAAAAAAATAAAATTCATTATCTTTGCATACAGTAGATAATAGTTGTTATAAAAGTTGATCATATATTACTTGTTTTTAATTATGTATTTTTTTGTTATATTATATAAATGTATATTACTATATTATATAATGCATGTTTGTTAGGTATATAATGAATATTTGCTAGGTATATAATGCATGTCGAGGTCAATATAATGCATGAAGTTATATAATGAATACAATAGCACAATATAATGCTTGAAATTATAGTATATAATGCAAAATATG
Organism: Plectranthus barbatus; assembly: GCA_026898455.1. Classification (NCBI taxonomy): domain Eukaryota; kingdom Viridiplantae; phylum Streptophyta; class Magnoliopsida; order Lamiales; family Lamiaceae; genus Plectranthus; species Plectranthus barbatus. The sequence goes on along the minus strand of JAPKLW010001513.1, from coordinate 125,658 downwards.
ATAGATAAAATACAACATGTTTTTTCAGTGAAATCATCATTCATCATCATATTTGCACTTGTTATGTATTATATTGTAATAACATATGCATTATAATGAAAGTAATACAATTTTCTCTAAAATAAAAGTAATATCATGTATAATATGCATAATTCTCGTAACAGTATACGAATTCTTATATAATGAATGCAGTTGCACAATATAATGCATGAAGTTATAGTATATAATGCAGAATATGATAGATAAAATGCAACATGTTTATTTCAGCGAAATCATCATTAGGTATATAATGAATGTTAGGTATATAATGCATGTTTCCTAGGTATGTAATGCATGTTTCTTATGCATATAATGCATGTTTATTAAATATATAATGCATGTCGAGATAGAATATGCAAACAATATCTTAAATAAGTACAAAATGACAAAAATACCCTATAATGCAGGTTTTTTGAGATAAAATGACCACAAATTTTAGTAAAATCCTGAGCGTTCATTCATCAAAATCAATGGCGGGTATTGGTTCTTATTTCTTATGGTAAGAGTGGTTCTCACTGGATCGCATCCCTATATTTTACAAAAATTTTCGGGCATTTTATCTAAAAAAACATGCATTATAGAGAATTTTTGTCATTTTGTACTTATTTAAGATTCTGTTTGCATATTCTATCTCGACATGCATTATATATTTAACAAAATTGCATTATATGCATAGGAAACATGCACTATATACCAAGCATTCATTATATACCTAACTAACATCTTCCTACATTATAATATGTTATTACTCTTATTTTAGAACAATATTACTATCATTATACGGTATTACTTCCTCCATTATATATGGTATTACTTTTGTTTTAGAGAAAAATTATATTACTTTCATTATAATAAATATGTTATTACTATATAATACATAACAAGTGCAAATATAATCATGAATGATGATTTCGCTGAAATAAACATGTTACATTTTATCTATCATATTCTGCATTATATACTGTAACTTCATGCATTATAATGTGCAATTGCATTCATTATATAAGAATTTTTGTATTGTTAAGAGAATTATGCATATTATATATGGTATTACTTTTATTTTAAAAAAATTATATTACTTTCATTATAATTCATATGTTATTGTTATATAATACATAACATGTGCAAATATAATGATGAATGATGATTTCGCTGAAATAAACATGTTGCATTTTATCTATCATATTCTGCATTATATACTATAATTTCATGCATTATATTGTGCGATTGTATTCATTATATAACTTCATGCATTATATTGACCTCGACATGCTTTATATACCTAGCAAACATTCATTATATACCTAACAAACATGCATTATATAATATTATAATATATATTTATATAATATAAAAAAAATACATAATTAAAAACAAGTAATATATGATCAACTTTTATAACAACTATGATATTATCTACAGTATGCAAAGATAATGAATTTTTTTTTTATCTTGGAGGAAAAAGGTTATTGCATTTTATCTATCATATAATCATTAATTTTCATTTTTTACGATGATTTTTAAATCGAAACATATGCAATAGGGCTTTCGTTTGAAAGATAATTAAATTACCTTTAATTTGATATATGATACATTAAAAAACAATCTAAATCGAATGAGATATGATCATTGTAATAGCCCTCAAAATACTGATTAAATAAATGATTGTGTTACATAATTTCTCACGCTACAAATAGAGTTTATTAATTTGTAACACTAGTATTTATTTCTAGTGTACTTTTATAACCTAAATTAAGATTTTTATAGTTTGGGTTATTGATCAAATGTAAATGATTTGAGAAAAGAAGTTCCGGTTAAGATTTACAAGGTGATGAATCAATATAATATTTTCTAGTTCAAGAAAATATGAAAAATTAATTATATTAAAGATCTCAAATTATAGATCGTTCCCGTGAACTTCAAATAATTATTTGAAGTATATTTATCGAGATATAAGACTAAATGTCGAAGTTTAACCCATAAATTGGATCTTTATTATACAACAATATCTCTGCAATCAATGCAGATAGATTTCTGCGGAGATGTTGCGTGGGAATGTTTCTAAAAGATAAGAGTGTCTTAAAATCTCTAAGAAGCTACTCTAGGAATTCATAGGATTTCCTTCCTATAAAAGGCGTTCATTGCCAAGGGAAAAATTCACACCACAAGTAGAAATATAGAGAAAAGTAGGAGTAGAGAGCTATAGATACAGAGAGAAGTCAAGGAGAGAGAGAAATGAGTAGCAGGGTAGAATTAGAGTGAGGAATTAATTTGGGAGAGAGAGAATTAAAAGGGAGAGAGAGAGAGACGTGAAGAGAGAGAGAAAAGGGAGAGAGAGACGTGTATATATATATATATATA